>JAUYWI010109005.1:0-11033 GCA_034780595.1 Parotoplana pacifica
GATCTGCCTTTTAATTCAACTAGTGCTTATTTAGCCTTTTACATTTTGAATAATAACTAGATTATGGGAAGAGTGACTGTGGGTCCTAAGTTCCGCACCATATTTCTTGTTATTGTTTTGCATTTTAATAACTTCACATTTTTCATTTCTGATTTAACTGTTTTATGGATTTTGGATGAAGTAGGTAGTACGTTCAATCACCAAGCTTGACTAACCATCTTATCATGCTTCAGCTTGGGTATAGAACAATATGCACATGATTACATAGTATTGATTTAAAGCCATATATTTTTGCACATCTTTTAGTTGGTTTACATATATTCATTTCTATGATGTTAGTACTGTCGAAGGCTTGACAGATTTAAATTTAATTTTTTTGTATGTTTGTAGCAGTAAAGATGTCATTCTACATCTCTGTGCTATGTATAACAATAAGCAAATACCACCCCTGCATCTATACAGAATAGTGTTGTTTACAATCATTCAATGAGCTAGAACATGTTTAAATTGATGTTTGCTCTATTTAGAATTTTTGGTCGTTGTTTATTTGATTAAAAAACTTTTTATTCTTTTTTAACAATGAGAGACGCAGGCGACACAAAAGTCTATTTTTAGACACAATAGACTTGGTGCATAGAAATTAGCAATGTTTTCTGCTACTGATTTTCTATTTAAGACTTTCAGGTCGCTTGGCCACCCCGGATTATTAAATCTGTTGCCTTGGTTTCAGCAACGATTCGAAGAGCCTGCCGCGTAAATATTCGATCGAAGCTCCCTCCTCGGGTGACACCTCCGGTTCCATCCCCAGCTCAGCCAATCAGTTTTCAGACACAGAGGGGGATGATGAGCTGCTCAACAATTCGGCCTTCTCTTCCTCGGAGAACCTGGAGGAGCAGAATCTGATCACCGATTTGGATGGTCTGCATCGTCACAGATATCGAGGCATGTTGGTGATCCAGCCGGAGAACACTTCGAGAGCAGGTAGGATGTCGGGGCGGCGCTGATAGTTCTACACCTTGAAACTATTTTTGGGTGCTAGCTTTCTCTAGAATGATATTCTGTTTATAGATTGATGCAGTTTTAAAACATTTGATAAAATGTGTTCAAGTATATTGACTAAACATTTAGACATATCTTTAAACATATTAGAAATGTTATTTATTTCATTTAACATCCTCAAATATATCGATCAAAGAATGTAGATTTTGAAGCTCTTCTTTACCATTTATTTTAAAACAATAGCTAACATCCATTTTAGTGTTTGAGCTAGCACATCTTTTTACCGCTTCTTTGGTCGCTTCTTTTAGTGATGATAATCTGAACCAAACGTCATAGCGATGATTTCTAAACGACAGTTGCTAGGTGGAAAGCACATAGACTAACTTAAAGTTCCAATACAGTTAATTGCCCATAATAACAAAGTTGGCGTGATTAGCAACCGTTGCCAACTGGAAAGTTGATTAAAAGAATGTTCACAAAATTATGTCAAATAAGGTCTCATGTGATCAAATTGAGATAGCGAATTGATCAAAAATCCATAGACATTGGATGTTCATGGACAGCTGTTTTAGCCATTTTTGTAGGACTTTTGTGATTGTTATTTTGACGTTGTTTATAATTATGGGATCAGCTCATGGTTTTGGATTTAAATTGTATCCACCCACAACTGCGGAGAGACAACCCTATATGTATATATTTATGTATATGTCATATACCTATATATTTTTATTCACCTTTATGCGCGCTCCAAACTCTTTAATTTATCTTACATATATCACCATTAATGTATTTTAATATATTACTCATACAGGTAATCAGCACAGATCTGCCAATTTGCAGCCTCTGGTTGTCCTTTTGTACATCTCTACTGTAATGTACAATAAATAAAATAATAATAATAATAATAATTGAAAGTTGAATAAATAAATATAACATATAAGATAAGAAAAAAAACATGTTTAAAAATTTCTATTTGCCTTACGTTTATTTAGCATCAGCAACGCCAAAGTTACGACAAACAAAATGAACAGAATAGAATTGGCGATTTTTGTCATTCTAAGAAGTAAACCTGAAAAATTTATGTAATATAGAAATGATTATGCTGGAGAACGGGATGTGATAGAGAAAAAAATATTTAAAGAAGATAACGAAAAATCTTTTTATGATTTACATTGAGATAGAGAAAGATTAAATATTTGAGAGTTCTTTATGCACATGATTTGAAATTAAATAATTATCAACTTACTTTTTCTACAAACGCCTTCTGTAATTCGAGGTTTCTTGCTCTTTGAAAGAATAATATTGACATCTGTTGAAATCATTTTAAAGAAAGTTGAATTATGTAATTTGAAAGCTGAATAACTTAAACAAACGTTTTGTTATTAAAATTTTACCTGCCCTATCTGACACAATGTCTTCATTGTCCGAAGCTTCGTTATGGACTTCATTCACAACAAGTAGCTGTCTATCTGTTTTGGTCCTTGCTTTCATTGGTAATTAGCAGTTATTAGAACAATTAAGAAATAGCACAAAAATTAATACTAAAACATTTTTAAATGAGGAACATGTGAATAATAGAATGTGTTTAACTAAACCAGGGCATTTCGATTGTTTAATATTTAAAAATGGTCCATTTGGATTCAAACGAAATCTCTTTTAACACATGTTACTTTTAGAGATAAAATTATAACGTTTATAAAATACATTTGTTTTACTAATTTCCTTTCCATAGCTTTTTAGAACTAAAATGGGAGTTAATACTTTAATCAATTTCACTGAAGTTTGGCATGACATTCCTACAATATTTTTTTAATAAATTTGATAATTGCTAGAAACAGCTGATAAAAAAGAAAACAATCTGTAAATTGCTTAAATTAACTATTGGCTACGAATCTTAATGCTGCCCATACAATTTCAGAAAATGATTCCTGTGTGCAAACATTTGCCACCAAATGTTGTAGCTTCATCTTGCAATAACAATATCAATTGACCATTTACTTTACAGTTATTCTTTATTAAATTTTCGCAATTTTGAAGCCTAATTTGGATGGAATATTTCATTTAAATAGATAAATTTACATTGTGTAAATTAGCCAAATAAAATGTTATATATAACGTTAATTACTGCACATAATCAGCACATACCGTCTAGTGTGGTATGTTGAATAATTTATATAAAGCAGATAGCATTGACTTTATGGTAAGTTCCACATTTTGATGTGATTGGCTTTCAATTTTCAATCGTGAGATTATACAAACTTTTCTATTCAAGGTATTTTTATTAATGAGTGTTATTTTGCTAAATTGCAGATAAACCGGGAAAGTTTTGTTTCTGCCGAATCAGGTATTAGGCAGGTTCAATTTTATGGCATCCTCTTTCTCCATACTTCTCGGTTTGCTGCCCGGTCCTTCAATTCTATGGCATCCACTTTCTCCATACTTCTCGGTTTGCTGCCCGGTCCTTCAATTCTATGGCATCCATTTTCTCCATCATTCTCCGTTAGCTGCCCGGTCCTTCAATGCTCTATAGGTGTTTGGTTTGAATTCTTCTAACCTCCCCTTTGTTCATTTTCCTCTTCCACGTTTCACTAGAAATCGACCTCCAGAATTGCAGTGAACATTCCTTCTGCATGTACTATAGGTCCAATCCAATTCTTCTTTCTTCTCATTATTTTTTCCAAAACATGCTGCATTTGACTTTGATTTGTTGAAGTACCTCTATATTTATCTTCACGTCTTTCCATGTTATCTGTTGTATTCTTTTCGAAATCCACTTTTATAATGCATCAATCGTCTTCTTATTCTTTTCCTGCAATGTCCACGTTTCCTCCCCATAAAATTGTCATCAGGATTTTCTTCTTAGTTTTTTTTGTTTAGAATTATCTTGTTGAACTTGTTGATTGTTAAGTGTAATGTTCATTGATCTTCACCATTTCTTGAAACTCGCATTACAATTGTCCTCTTTAAGTTTTTCTACATGTTGAAATTCTTTGTTTTAATATTTAAGCTGTCCACAAGGTTTTGTAGTCCTTCTTCTGAGTTTGCTATCATTGCTTGATCGTCTAGGAATCGCACTTCTTTAATTATTTCTCTTTCTATTGTTACTTCGTCTTGTAGGTGGTAAATGGCATCTATCATCATACTTTCTGAGTATATCCTTGTCCAATTGTTGCTGGTTGTGTTTCTTCATTGTCTATTCTGGCTGTTGTTTTCTGATTTCGGTAGAGATTTTGAATGAGGCGTCTGTTTTCCAGTCAATTCCTAATTGTTAGACTGTTTCCATAAGTGTTTTCCAAATTAACTCTGTCAGATGCCTTTTCAAAGTTGATTAATGTATAGTCCATTATCATAGTCTCTCTATGATTGGTTTTATTGTTCCTATTGCTTCTCTAGTGCGGCATCCACGTTTAAATCCAAATTGACTTTAACCAATGTATGTATTTTCTTTAAATCCAAATTGACTTTAACCAATGTATGTATTTTCTTTTTAGTTAGTACATGATTTTTGATGTATGTGATATCTGGCTAATTGTTTTGTTGTCTGCGCAGTCTACTGTATTTAGCTTCTTCTTTAATGGTACCAGAATTGTTTTGTAGAAATCTTTTGGCCACTTTCCTTGATCATTCACTGAATTGCAGATATCTGTGAGAATTGTGTTGTTTTTGAGTTGAGGGATTTAAGTAGTTGTATTGCATCCGTTCCTTTTAGTTTCTTTGCCTTCATATATTTAACTGCTTCTTGAATTTCATATTGTAATACTGATAGTCTTCTGAAGTCGTCATTGACAATTTCTTCTTCTTATGGTTGAAGATTATTTTGCACAGCCTCATTCGTTTTGTTTTAGATTTCTTTTAAGGATGTCTTCCACCAATTCAATATATCATTCTGTTTTGTTAGAACAATTCCATTTTTATTCTTTATTTTATGCATTTTCTTTCTTCTGATTTTTGTTGAATGTTTAAGATCATTACTTTATCTTTATGGTTTCGCTGTTGACTGATTTCCTTTTGTGCACTTCAGGTATTTCCTCGATCAACTTGTCGCTGATCCAGGGTTTCTTTGGGGCGATTTTTCTGATGTATACTATATTAGTTTCAGCAGATGTTGTTGTTATTGCTTTCAGTTGGATCCTTTTATTGTTCAAGTTTTACTGATTGATATTATGTAAATGTGGTTCAATTTGATTTGATTAGTGTAGTTAGTTTTAGTGCGATAATTTTTCAATTTTTCCAAGTCCGATTATTTCTTATGTCTTTTGTTTTTAATTTTCTTGAATCTGAGATTGGCTTTTAGCATGACTAGGTTGTGGTCACTGTCACAGTCCGCTCCTGGATAGCTGCATGATTTTATACCCTATTTCTATATCATTGTCTCACTGCAATGTATTTAAGTTGACATCGAAATCTATGTATCTCATTGATTTTTCCATTTGTACCGTATCCTTTTGTGCTGTTGAAATACTTTATTTGTGATGACTAGTTTCTCAAGTCTGCAGGAATCTATGAATTACTGTTCTCGCTCCTCCTTTCTCGTTCCAATCCAAAGTTTCCGTCTTTATTGTAGTTTCTTTCTCCCATAATTGCATTCCTATTTCTTATAAGTACAAGGATATTGTTTCCCTTTTACACTTGTATAATTGCTATGTTGGTCGGTTCTGCTTATAATACTGTTAATATCCTCCCCTCTGTTTTCTGTATTATTTGATAGCTCTTTCTGAGTGATGTTAATCGAGGATTATGGCTACTCCTTGTTGTTGTTTATTGCCTTCTGAGTAAATGATTGGGTAACCGTTGTACAAGAACTTTGCAGATCCTTTCCATCATGTTTCGATGTCTTCATTTATTTGAGTACATTTTTCAACTTGTATCATTGTCCGCACATTCCTTGTTGCTTTCTATAGTCCGGTTATGTGAAGTGGCCTGAATGCCTAACTCAGTAATTCTTGGCACCCCTTGACTGACTAGTTTAATCGCCACCGTTTAAACGCCGAGCCCTTCGGCACTAGAGCCCGTGTTTCTGTGGTAGATGTCATAAAGAATAATCTGCGGATCAATTGACAGTAGTTTCGACCTTGCTTTTTGCCAAAACTGTATGAAGCCGTTATCCAAAATGGACATGTTATTGCCGGTAAGTAATTATATATCACTTGTACGCCAAAAAGCGTGTTCATTATATCCGTTGGCGGTATTGCACCTCCGCATATAATGAATATCCCTTTTGCCAGCTAATAAAGACTAAGAATAATGTCAAACTGCTATCTCTCCCTTCTCTGATCATTTTCTTTTAGGTTATTGTAAAAGTAGCATCAATAATAATTTCAAAAGTTTTATATTTTGCTTCGAGTGATTTTGATGTTAAAATTAGGGACGCTTTGTTTATCCTTAGATACAAACCTAGTCTAAATGTTCAAATTTTTCAAGTGTCAACTTTTGAATTTTTAAAAAATTCTTGTTTGAGTGTATTATCTCTCTTGTTTATGTTTGTTTTTCTCATCACGGTACTTTTAAATGTAATTTCATTGCTGATGATGACAAGTGATTTTGTTGAAACATGTCTTATTATAAAAGAATGACCTCTGCTGTATTTACATATATCGATTTTCCTTCTGGTGGCTAATGCTCACAAAATGAACTGCTTTGATACAAACGTAAATATTGAAGTTTATATTAGTCAGGCCTGTAACGAATGCATTTTATATTTGTCATAAGTATAGGCCAGTAAAGATTACCTTTAACATTCTTCATTAACGTAGGCCAGTGACGATATAATCATTACTGCATTAAGAATATCCATTTTACACATTTATCATAGACACAAGCCTGCATTTTACTTATATCGAGGAATAACCTGGTAATTATGTAACGATTGCATTTTAAATTTCACACAAATTTCATACCGTAACCAGATCGACCCAAAAGATGGACAGCTCTTCCTACAGCTGTTGAAATAAATTTAATGAACTATGATCAGCTTGGTTGGTATAACTTTATGCAGTATCTATTTTAAATTATTTTGAAGCTAAAATAGTCAAAAATCCAAGGTAGATTAGTTGCTCTGTTTTCACAGAGAGTGTATGTAACTCCAGACATGGGAGGCACGCTAAGTGCGAGAGTGTAGCACAAGGTATGGGCTGTATGCTACGGGATGGTATGTACCCAAATGGAGTGTACCTCATGCGATCTGATGTTGCCTATCGGATGGGACGTACTCAGAGACGTGAAATAGTATCCCAAGGAATGGGATGTAGGCTAAGGAAAGGAGTGTACCCCAATGGATGGGATGTACAATAAGGAATGGACCCTAATGAATGGAGTGAATCTCAGGCGATTGGATGTTTCCTAAGCTATAGAATGTACCCTGAGGAATGCCGTGTACTACAAGGGCTGGGATTTACAGATATTTTGGATGACATTTCGTTTTGTGGAATAACATATCATTTAAAAAACTATTTTTGTGACATTGGTTTGAAAATAATCATAATTGATTGAAAATGAATGAAATTGGATAAATTAAGTTTCTACATTTGAAACGTGTCTCTGGACAATATTTCTTAGGGAGTTTTAAAAATATTGATTTCCTGGGTGCCACCCGAGGGCCAATAAAATTGAGAATACACACAAAATATGTTATGAAGAATCGTTTAAGGAAGCCACTGTAGCGCATCAGAATATTATCCTTAAAAAACTAAAAGTTAATTAATTTGAAACATAAAATTCTCCGGTAAGAAAAAGGATACGCGGGATTATCTGATTTAAATAACATTATGTGGACGTTTATTGTGACATAAGCCCCAATGTGTGAAGGGAGTCCGATTTTGAGCACTGTCACTTAGATTATAAACCAATTATTTTCAATCGCAGCTACCCTGTTTAAGAAGATCGATTTTTGGGAAAAGAAGTGATTTTAAAAAATTGTCAAAAATAATGTTGTTCGATGTGTTTCAAATTGAGCGAAGACAGTGAATTTGTGCTTCAAATTGAGCGAATACAGTGAATCTGTGCTTCAAATTGAGCGAACACAGTGAATTTGTGCTTCAAGTCGAGCGAACGCAGTGATGTTGTGCTTCAAATCGAGCGAACGCAGTGATACTGTGCTTCAAGTCGAGCGAACGCAGTGATTTTGTGCTTCAAATCGAGCGAACGCAGTGATATTGTGCTTCAAGTCGAGCGAACGCAGTGATGTTGTGCTTCAAATCGAGCGAACGCAGTGATGTTGTGCTGTTAGGTTATATGATTATTGTTTGAGATTGAATTGTGTTAATTAATTTCTTTATTGTGAGTTCACTGTGTTGGTATATCAGTGAAAGCTGTTGCCAGTTTGTCATAACTATTTCGGTTAACCCTGTTGTGTTTCGAATAAATGTTATTTGCAGAAGAGATTTAGACTTTACTATCCCTTACAGTGGAGTCGCAAGTAATTATGAATCCAATATTGTCGAGAGACTTTGATTTTGAAACCTGGCAGAAGCAGTTCAAAGCGTTTTGCACTTTGAAATATATTCCTCCGGATGAAAATTTGATCACATTGCCAGTATTTTTTATTCATGAAGAGATTTTACTACATGGAAAATGGGATAACCGGGCGACCCTGGAGTCGGTACTAGAAAAGCTCATGGCAGCTTGGCTGATTGTGAGTCATCCATCCGATCCCATTTCAAAATTTAAAAAAACTTTTTTCCAATAACATCTTCGAGTTACAGAAATTGGTGCGAAAATGTATATCACTTCTACCTCCTAGATTGAAAATGGCGGCGTATCAATTTTCTCCTGAATGTAAGCCGAGGCTGGACGATATAGTTCAACATATTTCCAAGCTCTCATTGCCTCTAGATGTAAAAACAACGTCTGTATGTTCTTTCAATTTTGTCGACGGATGGTTCTACAAGTAATTGTTCAACCGTAGCAGCTACCGTAAACACAACAGCTGGTCGTGTGTGCCACAATTGCGGTGGTCAACCACTTTACTAGAAATTGTTTGACTGGTCAACGGTTCCAGAAATGTAATCGTTGTGGCGGTAAATATCGCACTTTCAAAAAATCGGGCAGTGAAATTATCGTCGGTGGTTGGTTTGACTTGTATCACAGTAACTTTACCGTGCATATTTTTCTTGGTGAAAAAACTGTTCACGCACCTATTGATTCGGTAACATATTTATTCATTTATCAACCCGTCGTATCTGTCTGCTGCATTATTATCAGAATCCAAAATCGTAAAATGAGGGTTGCTACTGTTAACAGCAATTCGTTATTTTCTGTGACCGAAAGTTGTGATGTTCTTTTTAAGCTTAATTGTGTTATTTCTATTCATCCCTTTTTAGTTTATGGGGCGTGTAGTTATCCTTTCATTCTTGTTACTGATTTTCTATTTAAACATGGAGTAAATATTGATATTAGTAGTCGTATAATTAATGTTTCTAATGCAATATTATTTGTTCTACCGTTCTTTTATCCTTTAAAATAAATCTTGAATTAAAGAGAGACGAAATTCATAATTAAAAAAACCTCTTGTCTTCAACTGACAGATATTCACTTTCTGATAGAGAATTAGGCAGAACAAATTTAGTTCGACCTTTCTAATACTCAGTTTCATAAGATTCGTCCATTTAGGCAGGTTCAATGTTTGAAACCTGTTGTCGACGAAGCGAAATAAATCACCTTGGTGTTCTCGTTTTTTTCTTGTGCACAAGAAAACCGGTGGTTATTGTTTTGTTGTTGATTACCGTAAACTGAACCAAAAGACCATTAGTGACTGTTTTCCCATACCCGTTGCCGAAGACATTCTTGACAATTTTAAGAGTTCTATCTATTTTACCACTTTAGATCTAGGCTGTGGATTTTGACAAAGAATCTAATCCTTTAACTGCTTTCCTGGCGGGAAACAATTTTTATCAGTTCGAGCTTCTTCCTTTTGGAATATAAAATGCTGCCGCTAGTTTTCAGTGTCTTTTGTAAACGTATATAGTGTGATGACAATTGGCTGTCAAAGGGCCCTGCACACGCCTTTAGCAGTTCACAAATTTACATTTTTACTAACTTCATTTGCTATGACATATTAGTCTCCCTAGTTATCACAATTTAAAAATGGATTTTTAATTAATTTAATTTCCCATTTTCATTCCAGTCAGTTAATACTTGGACAATGATTTTTACTATCTGCTAATAGCATTCCAACAACAAATGAAACATAATATATAATGCAACACTCAGTTGAGAGAATCGATTCAATATTAAAAAGCACCATCAAGATGATATATACAATTAAAAAGAAAGATGATGGATATCATTGTACATTTTGACACCAAAATAATATTCTAAAGACATTTATGATGTATAGAGAGGAATCTCAAAATAAATCCAAATAAACAAGGTAAGTAAATAAATATAACGTTAAACATCTTCTGTTAGCCTTCTAACTACACTCATCCAACAAATTTGATATATTTTCCAAAAGTACGTGCTACCAAAACCTATTCAAACCGGTTTGACAAAATAGAAATAAGCCACGATATCTGGAACAACTCTAATAGACCACAGCAAATTTATTTATATCATCTAGTAAATGAATTGAAATATTTCAAGGTGTCATTAATTAAATAGACCAGGTGGTGAAATGTTTTCGACGAATAGCAAATTGTCAAAAATATTTCTAGCCGATTTCCTACGCTGTCTAGATTCTGATTACTTTGATATCTATTTTATTTCGATTAATATTCGTGTCCTATTTTGGTAGAAAATCATGTGATTTTGAACGTGCTTTTTAGAGAAGCGATTGGATTACCCAAGCTCGTAAATAGTCAAGTGATTAGCTACCATCAACATCATAATATGTAAATAAAATTTATCTGAAAGTAATTTTGTTACCAACTGACTCAAAATGATAGTCCAAAGACATAACAACTATATGTAGGGGGAGTCAATAAGTAAGCGGACTCGATATGATATAAGTATGCCATATATAATATCAATGTATTTTTATCAACCACAGAAACATCTAAGATATTGGTGAAAGTACCAACGCTATATCTCAATCGATA
>JAUYWI010109016.1:0-11032 GCA_034780595.1 Parotoplana pacifica
ATAAAATGTTTTTTTATAGTAATGGAAAAGTTGACTTTTGAGTTTTTAAAGTTCGACGGTTACTTCTGCCCCACCCCCCTGTATATTTAAAAAATGCAGTCCATTGTTTTATTGCAGAATGTCTGAAGCTATTTGCCCTCTATTTCTGGCTTTATTGTTTTGGTAGATTTATATCAGGGATTGGAGGAGGAGCAATATCTGATATAATTAGTGGTACAGTCAGCAAGATGGCTACACCACGTTATCGAGTTGAGTACTTGCTTGTAACAAATTTTGTATTTACTGTTTCAGTACTTTTACTAAATTTGTTTTCCACCATTCAACGCAACCAATTTTATTTAGAAAAATGATTGCAAAATGCTTTCTAGTACCGATCAGCACAATATTCATACTTCCTGAATGTCCGCGATGGTTACTGTCACAACACATATGATTTGGCGTTTTCAACTTTAGAGCGAATGGCAGAGCAATAAAAAAATTTCAAGTGAGCAATTTGATGAAAGTGTGTCAACAAATTCACCCATCGCTTTAACAAAACTTTCAAAAATCCGATTTCGGAAATATAAAAATCTTCGTACTCTCGTAATTTTGATGCATATAATGTTAATCTCCCTTATTTTTTTAACTTTAGCTTTTTATTTTATTTCCCCACAATTTGAAAAAAACCTTTCATCTGCCGGTATTAGTTTTGAGAAAGTTTGTGAGAACATCAATAACACCACTATCCATTTTATTTTCTAATATACTTTGTTTCTGGCTCTCTCCAATTATAATTGGTGTATCTGAATATCATACTATTACAACAGTACTGGGATTTTTGGCTCATTCCACAAGAGCAAATACACTTATCTATGAGCATATCGGGCTTGACTTCTTTTACCAAAGAATAGCACTCAGCTTTGTAGATTTAAATCTGGCATCTAAGTTCGTTAAGACAAGCTTTTAATTTAGTGGCAGTTGTTGATTTTTATATGGCAGGATGATCACTTTGCTTTTGCTATCATCATCTGGCGCTGAGGTGTCTTCTTTCGGTAGAACCTTTTGCGCAATGTATTGGTTAATTGCTCAAGCAACCATTGCATCCGGATATTGCAACTTCTTGAACATATCCTAAGATGTTTGATATCATAGTCAATAGAGTCCCACCTGCGCAGTCTAGCATTGTCCAAATAAGACACTTTTAATATTTAATATCAATGTGGCTTTGGAAGTGTAACAGTAAGCCTTTGTCAGTACTTTTATGCGATACTGAGGTAGTAAAGAGTCCATTATTGATCCCAATGAATGAATAGAGTTATCACAGTGAAATCATTGATAGACATGGGTATCAAGTTGTTATCAAGCGATTTCGCTGGTTTAAACTTGTACGCATTAGTAGCTGATAGAATAGGACGGATAGATTATGTAGGTTTGTGGGTCTTGACTAGACCATATAAGTGCGAAGTTGAGAACCAGAAGTATAATAAAATGGTAGAGTTGATCTAATTAATTTCTCGATGTCCCGCTCTTTTTGAATCAGAGGATGGTTCATATTTTGGAGATGTACCACGTTTTCGCTGCCGTAAAAAGCAATATAATCATGCTCCGATTCAAGGTCATTTTCTTTGCCTAACCACAACCTCAAGGCTTATTTTGTACTATATGCAACATATGATTAAATTAATTTTTTTATTTTATCAATTTACACCAAATACACATCCATAGATAACGAAATTTCAAGTTTCACCATAAAATGATCCAAACTTTTGACATTTATAGTTTCTATTATTCAAACTTTAGAACTAAATTAGGTCCCGTAACTATTGGTAGTCCCTGATTAGGTCAGTGTGAGTGCAAATTTCATAGAAATCAGTTGTTTCTTCAATAAAATTTGGCACATATGTATATTAAGTGGCCTAGAGACACTAGAAATCTATTTTAGTTTTGTTGATACACCCTAGCAATAGCTTAGAAACGAGTAATGTGTGTTAGTAGTATAAAACAAGACTTCAACCAAATTCACTGAAATTTAAACTAATGAAACAATACAAAAGTAACCGTTAAATGAGTGTTTTCTGAAAAGTGATACGGTGAGACAACTTCTTGGAATGAGTCAGTTTTGAAAAACATTTTAAAGAGTGCTCATTGCTTTATCTCATCTAACTTTTTATACAATTAATTCAATTTCTGGAACAATTCTGCTCACTTTTAGAATATTCTTCTAAACAATAAGATTCCACATTTAAAATGTCGATTCATTTAGAAAACACTCGTTTAACATAGATTTAGAATAGTGGTACGGTTACTTTTGTCCAACTCTGTAGATGTCGATTGCAATAGCAAAATGTTAATTGGAGATATAAGTCATAAAACTCACTATCCCTCATAGATTTCCAATATCTGTATTTGTTAATTTATGTTGCAAGACATTTTTATAGCTTTCCAATAATCCAAATATAGATTTTGTACTAAAAGTTACCTATTTAAGTTACCGTGCATATGAATAAAACACAATTAACAAAATAACAAAGACCAAAAGGTTCAAACGATGGTTAGCTCTCCCAAAATTAATTATGATAGCTATCTATGGTTTTTAGATTGGTAGGGCTCATATATGGCCACCAGAGGGATTGGACCGAACATATTTTATGATTTTATTAAATTTTTCATAAGCAACTGTATTAAAACTACCTATAGCAACTGGCCATTTTGTCAACTTACAATATACCACTCTGTGTATTTCTACTACTAGAAACAACAAGAATTTTAGAAAACTTCTCAAAAAAGGAAGGTAAAATCATGGTTTCAACAAAAAACAAACATTTTATTCTAAGTAATCATTTGCATCTTGTTCTATACCTAAACTGAAGCAAAAAAGAATGGTCAGTAAATCTTGCTGACTAAAAAGTCATTATTATTTTAATTTCATATTTATAGATCTTTAACCAACTGAAATTCAGAATTCTGTGGTTGGCTTTGCATCTGCAGTAAGTCGACTAGGAAGTATTTGTGCAACTTAGGTATTTCTACTGCATGTGTGGCGCCCACATCTCTTTATGGTATGTGGATTTGTTACTGCGATTGTTGCATTCTTTCGTCCAGAGAATAAAGGAGTGGTGACATTAGAAACATTGGCAGATGGTGCACTTTTAACTGGAATTCCTTTTTCTTATAAGAACCAAAAGATTCACAACTAACAAAAGATGACACTTTGTATAGAATTCACAATTGATAAATTTTGGAATGTCAATCGGTTGACTCACTTTTCTTTGAGTGATCATAGAAAAAGTTTAAGGGGCCTCTATGGCTAGGGGTCAATAAATCATCTTACCAGTTTAGTAATTTCTGCTAGAGGAGCGTCAGTAAATTTTGCATTTTCGTATTCTAAACTTTCGAGAATAACGTCCTGATTTCTCCTACAAAATGGCAAATATGCAGTATAAATGAAAAAAGCTTCCAATTAAAAAGTGTAATAAGATATAAACGTAAAAAGACTTCAAAATTTAAAAAATTACAGCCTTACAGACCTATAGGTAATGCGGGAATGAACATTTTTGTTCAGCCAACCCTGCTATACCAAAATTTGCTCAAGGTGTCAAAAGTTAGAGTATCCATTATTCACTATAATTATATAAAGCAATCCATACAATTTCTTAATAAATGTAAAATTTTCATTGATTTGAAAAACGTGCCAGACATAGGAGCCTCCAACGCCCACTATCACACCCGAGAGAGCGGCTATACAGAGAACAACCTAGAAAGATCATCAACGTTTGTAGACGGACAAGGACCTTGTATCCAACTAACGCAACTGGGACAGCCCAAAACCTGACCAGCTTCAACAGCAAGAGATGCGGCGACTTAGATTCCATTAAACATCTGTTCAAATCCTTCAATATATGAAAACCGACCGACCTCAAGGAGATGGGAGCCCGAAGTTCCATAATCAATCAATCAAACAAACAAACAAACGACAGAAGGAAATCCAAATAATGAACTTTGTCCGATTGATTCCAAATTCAATATAATGAAACAACTTTAATCAACTTTAATTGTTTTATTACATTTAGTATCTAAAACCAATATTTAAACCGACCATTCACTAAAGAAAACCTTGCAGAGCTTAAGCAAAAACATTTTTCATTCAAAGTTCTACAAAAGAAAATTCTATTGAAACCGGCGGGAGTCCAAAAATGGCGAGTTAATTATAATTTTTCTTTAGTTATGTGGCATAAATAATGTCCTTTAATTACCTAACTTACATTAATTCTTGAAGTTGAAGTTTTGATTTCTCCACATCTGGAAGGTGCATCTGTAGGAATGTCTTCGCCAAACCTTTGGTGGTGTCTGTTGGTCAATCACCAGAAAAGAAGAGAATTTCAGGTTTGATAAAAGTGAATTCATACACACGAGTAGTAAAAAATAGCAAATTCAGTGCTTCTAAATTTGTAAAATTCTACTGCAAGATTCATTGACAATTTTAAAAAATCAATAAAAGAGGCTCAAATTTGGTGGATATAACCGAACAATTAGAAAACCAAAACAACTTTGCAAAAAGGTTATTGATGAATTATATATTTTTATAACTGATTCCATCAGTTTTATGACAAAAGTCACAAACTGTCGATAAAATCTAGTAGAAACACCAGAAAAAAATTGGACACATAATTATCCTAGTTGTTGTGTCATGATACAAGCGTTAGTCTATGAGGGCCATGATACAAGCGTTAGTCTATGAGGGCCATGATACAAGCGTTGGTCTATAAGAGCCATGATACAGGCGTTGGTCTATGAGGGCCATGATACAAGCGTTGGTCTATAAGAGCCATGATACAAGCGTTAGTCTATGAGGGCCATGATACAAGCGTTGGTCTATGAGAGCCATGATACAAGCGTTGGTCTATGAGAGCCATGATACAAGCATTGATCTATGAGAGCCATGATACAAGAGTTGGTCTATGAGAGCCATGATACAAGCATTGGTCTATGAGAGCCATGATACAAGCATTGGTCTATGAGGGCCATGATACAAGCATTGGTCTATGAGGGCTACCATACAAGCGTTAGTCTATGAGAGCCACCATACAAGTGTTGGTCTATGAGGGCCATGATACAAGCGTTGGTCTATGAGGGCCATGATACCGCGTTGGTCTAAGAGGGCCAACATACATGTGTTGGTCTATGAGGGCCACCATGTGTTCGTTTAAGAGGGCCACCTTACATTACAAGGGTTAGGCATTTCAAGTATATAGATTTTCAATAGTCATTGTCTGACAAACATTTTCATAACTTTATTTCTACATTAACTTACATAAGCATCAATCAATTAAAAAAATACATTTGACAGTTTTTGTATAATTATTTAGTACATTTAGACAATTTTCAATCAAATCCATTTTTCAAAGTGCCCTCACGAGACCTAGGGATGGGCACCCAAATTTTTGTTAAACTCCGCAAAAGAACTGATACCAAATTAATGCAAGTCGGTTGTCATTTTCAATATTGTCTAACATCAACAAATGGCTACAATCGTAAGTAGTGACATAAATGTAAAAATTATATCATTCACTCTATAAAGCATTTCGTTATTAAGGCTTTTAGTATTTCTTATGTAAATAATAGTTCTCCAAATAGTGATAGTTATGTGAAAATATTTTTACACCAAAACATTAGGGTAAAAGCCATAAGCAATTTGAAGTAACATCATAATATACCTGGTGTTAAACAAAGATAGGGTTGAGATTCTGTAGTATCATTATTCGCACGCTCCTAAAAAACAAACCAAATGTATATTGAATTTTGGATCAATTTCTATGAATAAATGTATATCACAGTTATCACAAGAGTGTAAAATTGTATACGCTGTCCATTTAGAATGTCAGACGAATTGTGCTAAATAAATTGAAGATATTGATTTTGCACAACACGTGTCATGACCAAAATAAAATGCGTAAATTTTTAACTAAAATATGTTTTAATTACAAAAAATAAATTATTAACAGAATATGTAACTAAGTTTACAGGACACGCTTAAAATAAAGTTTTGTTCTAAGCATATGATAGTTGTAATTTTTTCAACAGCTTTGGCCTTTACAAATAAATGATATACAGTGCCTTTAAGATCGATATTTAGTCTGCAGCATTGAATTGAAGAATTCCTAGTCGAGAAAGGATGGTGCAATATTATAAATATTTATTAACAAACCATAGTAAATTTTAGTTCAAATATTTAGAAACATCAACAGAGATCACCAATCAAAGATTTTTTTACTGGTACACAATATAAAAATAATTAATATAGCCATTGTCACGCCTATGAATTTGCCATGTTTGATATTTTTCGGCTCAAACACATCGAATTCAGAACAACTAATATTCTTTATAGAAAAACTAGAAGTCTTCATTTATCACATTAGTTAAACAAAATGAAAATGAAGAAAAGATGGAACTGAAAAGAAAACTTCACTAAAAGTAGTAGCGATTTATTTATTTAAATAGTGATAAGTAAATATCGAAAACAAGATGACAAGATAAATACATATTTACAGAATAGATACATAGCTAAACATAGTGATTTAAAAAGAATCGACAAATCCAACCACATCAACCTTTTCGCACACATTAACCCCACGTTGTCACACCTAAAAAATATATCTCGTGGTGGCAAGGGACCCCCCCATCAGTATTTCATACTCCCGTTACTAGATTGGGATAAAATTTAGTACACAGCTACCTTGGGAAGATTCATTGACAATTTCAAAAATCAATATGGTGGGCCGATGACGTCACCAGGTCCAAAAATAGTTCGTCCAATTGAACTTGGCTTGTAGGTCCACTAGGAACTACAAATCCAGAAAACTTTCTTGAAAAATATTAATTATCGATTTATTCGGTCAAAATAATCGACATTTCGGGCTAAAATTCAAATGAAACATCCTATATTACTGAAACTTAAGATTTATAATTCAGAAGCACTAAAACAAGGTACTACATTTTGAGATGGCTTATTTTTATAGTTCCCGAGATAGAAGGGTCAGCAGTTCTGGGCTGGTCCACTAATATTGATTTTTTAATAAATCACTTTTAGACATTTTTGATTGAATTCAGTTACTAAAATAGAATTTTTTTAAATTCCATTTTTAATGCGTGGACCTCCTCAATTTCAGACGTTGGGTATAATTTAGGACATTTATACAAGGCACCGATAAGAAGTATATGTGCCAAATTTGAAGATATTCCAATAAATTATTCTCAATTTATGAGCACCTATATCAAATATCAATCTTTCCTGTCTAAATAAATCGGATTTACAAATTTCATAACTTTTCTGGGAAGAATTTTTTTTACAGATGTTTGGCATATTTCGCAAGGATTTTTAAATTATTTTTGGCTGTTGGGTTGTGCCCTTGGACAAATTTAATATTTTCAAAAAAACCAGGAATATGCACAATATTTGACTTCAGAATCGATCCTTTTTTGCAAAAAGTACATCTTCGACATTTTGGCCAAACTTCGATTTTTCAGTTGGCCGTCAGGTGACCTTAGGTGGGGGGGGGGGGGTTGGAGATAAAAAAAGTACACATAAAAAAATCTGCAAAAGAATTTAGTGCACTGATACCAAATTTTATTCCAATCGGTTAAAGCGTTTCCGATTTTAGTCAGGAGGGTATTACCTCCCCCCGTGTGACTCGATGAAGGGTTAAGTAAAATTTCATTTTTATCACAGATACTTTTACACACAAAGATTAGTCCCTTAAAAAAACCATTATAGCGGTTATCATAATTTTAAACGTCGAATTAAAATTAAACCTGTTATATAGAAAAAACTGAATGCAGATATTTTATAAAACGTCCTAAAAATATCTGCAATGAACCTGAAATAATGTTCTTTGCTAATATTATTTCCATACTTACTTGTAATTATCATAAACAGTGCAAAATCAATCGGATAACTATACTAAAATTATGAAGTTTCTTTGCCAACATTTTTTCCATTTAATATCAAAATTTAGCATAAAATGATGGCCACCAATACATAGAAAAATCATTAAAAAAACAGGTAAAAAATCTGGCCTATGTAAAAACAAGAAATGTCATACCTCCAACATGCTCATCTGTCAACTAGCCTTTCTCTCACCTCAGGACTTTCAAACGTTTCCTACCTACCGGCTATGACAGTTGTGTGTGGTTTATAAAATAATCTCTCTAAATTAGTAACACAAATGGTACGAGGATAATCAAATGGAAAACAATGTGTATATGTATGCATAATAGAATTATTACCAGGTCAGTAAATAGCAATCGTTTCATGGCATCTGCAGATATGGGTTTAGTCTGCTGGTCGATTTGTTGTACCTAAGGCCAATGAAGCTACACATCTGTTATCTCTCAATAATAAATAATTCATCTACTACTGTATTTCGATAACCTTTATTGTGGAGTAAAAGTCGCATCAAATTTGGTGGTTGGTTGGAGAAGTATTCGTGAACAACACAAAACAACACCATACCCACCATCTATTCTATGTATATGGAACACTTTAAAAGTAGCAAATCCATTAAAAATAAAAATTTAGAATTGCTAATTAATCGTACCGCAGTTTAATTAAATTTAAAATCAAAATTCAATTGTAACCTAGAGCAATATAAAACAAACATAATAAGAAAAAAATATATGTAAAAAACCATTAAATTCTGAAATACAGGATTATGCTTAGTTAATTAAAAGGTGTTTACTTTTAGAATATATATTTCGTGTGTACAATTTTTACAAACTAGTTTTGAAAACTCAAAGTGAATAACCTGAGCACGTTAAGACATCCCTGAAATATGCATTCATCAACAAATTTCGATTATTTTCAATCCATATCAATTATAAATTTAACAAAATTTTTCTGATTTGGATGTAGCGATAAACATCTGATTACACAGACTTAAGTGTACAGACACCACACTCAGTAGTATAGAATCAAATATGTAGTTTCGTATTTATAAAATTAAATATAACTTGACAACGCTCTCATATAAACACAAAAATAAACAGATAATATGATTTTGTATAAAAGTATAGCTAAAAAACAAACAAAGAAAAAGCTCATTTACAAGAACTGCTAATCTTCCAAAATTACTCTTATAGAAAAATAACCAAGATTTTATATTGTATGCAATACGTGTGTGTTTCTACATAGAATATACCGTAGAGAAATATACAAAGAGGCGTCCACTCAATTCATGTTATTTATTTATTTGAGTAGAAAACAAACTGAATAAGAAATTTACCTGATGTCCTCAACTAAAAGAAGGAAACATAAAAATGATTGAGACAAAAAGCTCAAGGTGGAACAAAAGTCAATGTTTTGTTTTTTTAAATTGGCTCATATCATTTTTGCTGACATGTCTCAGAGAAATTTTCCACAAAATTGTCAGCATCATACAGGGTGGGCTAGACAGTTATAAAGCACGACATACAATGCAAAAAGTAGCACGACAGTTATGAAAATAAAAATTGCAGAATTTTAATTACATGATCAATACAATGCAAATCTAAATTTAAAAATCGTATTATAAGAAATTGTGTAGGAACAGACCGAAATCTCCAGTAAATGTTCAAACTGCAAACCGTTCTGTTCTCTGCACATGCAGATGCACATAATTCCTTGTTACTGTCTACAATTGAAAATTCATCTGTAATTGCCGTTCTCAGTTCGACCAATGTTCTTATATGTTGTATGAATTGTATGTCGTTCTTTATAATTTAGCCCACCATGTACAAGAATGAGTAACAGAAAAAAGAATGCAACTAAAATTCAATTATTTGTGTTTATGTATTGCTATATATTTATGTGTTCCTTCGTTTGAGGCTTTCGTTATATCATCTGCTGCAGTTTTCATTTTGTTGTTTCTGCAAAGCAATGACTTTGTCCAACACTGTAGGTATATCACGTTGTCTTAAAAAAAGAATTTACAAATCAAGAATGTAAAACACGGACCTCTCCTTAACAAAAACCTTATCTAACTTCTAAGCGCCTGCAACCGTGCCTGCATTTGCGCCAGATCTTCTTCATCTTCTTCTTCAACTGGCCCGCCCACAGCACCCTTTTCCTTTTCAGGAAGGTCGATATTCACCGCATCAGGAGCCTGACCAAGAGCTCCAGCGGTGATATCAAAGAGAATCTTGTCCACTTCACCCTGTGCTGCCTCCTCCATATCATCGCCATCAAAAACGCTCTCCATCGTATCGTCGATCATCTCCTCTAGGATGCCAGCTTTCATCATTTCTTTACTTAAGTCACGCATTGTTGCTTGAATTTCAGGAATCTAAAACCGAACATAAACAATCATCATAGCTTGCAGAATTAGAAGATCTTATTGCCAATATGATAGTCATTTCAGAGGTACATAGTCTATCAAAAGATTTATATAGGAAAAATAACTACTAAATTTCATGGACATTCCATACTTCTTATTCCCTTCACTAGAAGAATATTTATAAATATTATAAATGAAAGAACAAGTTAGTAAAAATAATACTCAAACGAACTCACCTTCACCAAACTTGACATTGACTTCAATACTTCAGTACTAGATTGCAAATTTCCAGCCATGCGGACCATAGATGCCTGGTGGTTCAAATTCATAACTACGGAGTTCATTTCTGCTTTAGCACAATAAAGACGGTTCACTGCTTTCTTGGCATTCACCATCTCCTTAGCTATAATTTTAGCTGCACCCAGATTATTAGTTTTGGCATACTTTTTGATTTCTATCTCTTGACTCTTCATTGAGCGCTCTATACCCTGAATGTCACGTTCCATTTTACGCTGTTCCTTTCTAATTTTGGACTGCATTTCTCGAACCTGTTCACGTGGATCCCTCTTCTTTCCTTCTCCAAAGAGACCCATATTGGTAAATATCTATACTCTAAAATAGAACCCAATAACAAATATACAGTAAGTTTCACATTATTAGTCACCCCCACTTAATTTTTATGATTTTTCGTCTCATTTAAATTATTTCAAATATAATGCGTTTATTCATGTTTATACAACTATTCT
>JAUYWI010109027.1:0-11032 GCA_034780595.1 Parotoplana pacifica
TTAAAAGGTAGAGGCAGTCATAGATATCGTCCCTACCATCTCCACAATGTTAAAAGGTAGAGGTAGTCATAGATATCCTTCCTACCATCTCCTCAATGTAAACACAGATTTCGAGTCGGCCCTCTCTCTATAATTATTACTCTATGGCCCCAGCTACAATTAATTAAAGATTGTCATCACTTAATTAGAAATAAATGTAACAATTAAACGCTTTGTGTGACTACGTTTTCATTGCTAAATAAACATTGTCTGTTTCCATTTAGGCAGATTCATTGCCTACTTAGGAATTTTATGGTCTGCATAATTCACCTGTTACCGAATTATCTATGGATACGGTGACTACGCGATAAACAACGTCCCCATGTCACCTGTTTTGCACAGACACAAGGAAAACTAAGAACCATAAACGTCCAATGTAATGACACATGTCAAATCTGACTCCTCTTGGTGATAGTACAAACATATCAGAACTTTCCTGAACGGTTTGTGGATGGTGAATTAGCGCTTAAGAAAGTAAAAATAGATAAATCTGCTCAATTAATTGATGATAAATACTCGAATGGTCTGGTAGGACATCAACAATTGCCTCTCTAACTGTCCAAAGGAAAACAAAGTTTAATGGTCCACTTGCAAAAAATGAAAAGCTCTAGAAATATTCAGCGAGGCATCATCGTGGTTGGCAGATCAATGCCCCAATGATGGCAGACTCAATCCACACAGGAACAGACTCCAGGCACTTACCCCCATCAGTGGCATCCGACTTCACACTCGACTTCCTCCGGCCCGATCTGCCATTGGCCGTTGTGGAGAGTGGTGCTTTGCCCTGATTGGCCACGGAGGACTTGGTAGGCGGTGTGGAGGCGGGCTGGACGGAGGCGCGACGAGGGGTTGACGATTGAAGAGGACGGGCACTGCCAGACTGCGGAAAGAATCAGAGAAATGGCTCCCTTAGTGACAATTGGTGAGGAGGAAATGAAATATCTATGGTTAGCAGGAAACAAAATATCTATGAATATATAATAGTCATAAGGTTATGAAAAAAACAAAAATCTATTGTTTGGAGGAAATAAAATGTCTATGGTTACGAAGGAAAAATATCCATGGTCAGGAAGAAATATCTATGGTTATGAAGAAACACAATATCTATGGCAAGGAGGAAATAAAATATCTATGGTTATGAAGAAACACAATATCTATGGCAAGGAGGAAATAAAATATCTATGGTTATATTACTATGGTCATATGGCTATGAAAAAGCAAAATATCTATGGTAATCTTAGTGATATGGTCGATCTTAGTGATATGGTCGATCAAGAAGAAATAAAATATCTATGGTCATCTTAGTGATATGGTGAGCAGGAAATAAAAAAATATCTATGTTTATATATCATAGTCATGTGGCTTTGAAGAAATAAAATATCTATGGTTATATATCACAGTCATTATGGCTTTGAAGAAATAAAATATCGATGGTCATGAAATTCGAAACCGACCTCATTTCATACCAATCACAAAAATGGAAATAGCTAAACGAAAAACCTAAAGCTCTTCCAAATACAAGCTAAGAGGCGTCTGTCTCGTTTTTGTAATCAGAGAGCCGAAAATCTGGTAGATATTTCACTGAGAGAATGTTCACACGTTGAGTGGAATGTCTATCAGGTGCAGCTATGTACTTCGTGCTGTAGCAATCAATCATACAAGCCATCACACATACAAGCAGGGTGGCCTTGATGACACGAAGACAGAAGTACACCAAGGTAGAACAGAGTGCTTCTTGTTTCAACAATTGTACACATAATGTCCACACAGGCTCTATTTATTAGAACCATTTCCCCCACGGAATTATATAATATTAGCGCACTTACTTCATTAGATTTCATTGTTTCCGATGGAGCGGGAGAAGGTACAGCATTTGTTTTGGCATCTAAAAATAAAATCAATAATTTGAAGACAACAATATTGAACTATCTGCCAGGCAAATTCCTCTCTATGTACATAGGTATGTCGGAGAACCTCCATTTTCATTCAAATCACTACCAATAGCTGGGCTATTTATCAACTGTATTGATACCTGAAGGAAGTGTTAGTTAGCCTTATGTCTATGCGTGATAATAATTCATTAAAATAGTCGTCAGTAAAATCATTGAAGCCAGAGAACGTCACATAATAAGCAGTATATCCTGCCACATAATAAGCAGTATATCCTAAATAGTACGCACTACCTAATCCCAGATTTCACCACAAATGGGCCAAGCATCAGTGGGATAATCGCAACATTTTTGGTCAAATAACTGATCTAGGAAAAGGGGCAAAACATATTATAATATTAGCAATAAATAATGTGATCATGGTGAAAGTAGCCGACATGGCACAGAGCAGTGTGTGATGACAAAATTTGCAGTCATCACACGGAAATAAATACAAACACACAAAAATAATGATCTATGCATAATAAGAAACATGCAGCGAGATATACTTGACGTCTCTTATTAGCAATAGAGACAGATTTACTTTAATATCAACTGCCCTGGGCTGCTATCAACTGAGATAAGGTTAAATATCTCCCTGTCTGCTGCGCAAAATAGGCGATTACATGTCTGCTGTCAATGATCCCAGTCCCCAGAATGTAAACACATGTGGATCTAGCGCTACCAATCTGACTTAGATCAGCCTGAATCCAGCATCAATCTACCAGCTAGCCAACTAACCGATTTGTTGTCTTCCAGCATCATTGGTGTGCCCCCCCCCCCACCATTAATGTTACCGAATTATCTCTCCAGCACATTCATTGTGCATTCGCTGAGAAAGAAGAGGGACACCGTGGGGAGGGAAGAAGAAAACCAAACAGCCCGGGCGTCGTCGTTGTCACTGACAATTAGGTCAAGATCAACAGAAATCGATCAGCAGTATTATCTATCGACTTCCAAAATTTCGTCAATTATTCGTCGCTGGATGGATTATATAGAAATCAATTTCTCAGTCTTCTGAACTGAAGCTGTCGATAGTAGGAGGTAGCTGTGGTATAAGAAAACTCAAGCGAACAATGTCGCGTGATTCATGGGGGGGGGGGAACTTCGGTTTTAAAGAGGAACAACAGAATAATTAATGTCATACACTTTCTACAGGCTGCATACTGCTAGCAGCTCATCAAATCTTTGAGAAATTCAGTAAAAAATCCAGTAGAAATATATTAATCTCCTAGCATATTATCGGCGATGCAACTCCGATAATACAAAAGGTCAGGATTGAATCAATATGAATAGGAACCTGCCAAATTGATGAAAGACATGATCCACTTCCAGCTACCTATAAATAGAACTCCCACTACCGCATGTTAGTCATCCCTTTTGGTGGTTCATAGCCTTCACAATAAACGTCTAAAACAATTCTGTGTGTTGTTGTTGCATTTAGTTCCTGCTCAACCATTTTTGTTGTTTCATTATTATTGACTTCGTGAAATTAATTCTTTCTCCTTCCTCCTCTAAACAAAATAGGAAGCACAATATTGTTCTAGATACCTACCTACCTATGTACATCCGGGTTGCCATAGCAACCTTCTCCCCGCTTGGATTAGATAATAATTGTAGCACGGGGAATCAAAGTGGCTAGCTAGTGTGTGGATAAAGTATGCATTAAAACGGGAACTACAACTTTTCAAAACATGACCTCGCAGCTACGACGGGGAATATGTTCTATAAAAACAAGCCATACATAATAAAACTTCAACATTGCTCTGATCTCAAAATCGATAATTCAATCATTATTTTTTTAATAAGAAAGTGCGGAGGCAATCCATTAAATCTATTTATTATGTAAAATAAGTCGTTCCAAACCAAGACATGTCTCTGAGTAGAGAGCTAAACCACAGACTTCGGGATATAATCACCTAGACGAGTAGCCCCGAGAGAGGCCATCCACAGAGGGAAATACACAGACAAATTGTCTATTAGGCGTGGTTTCAGCCAGGATTAATAACATACATAAATATATAATCAATTTAAATATTGTAACAGCAACAAAAATAATAATGCGAGTAGTTTGAGCAACAGTTTATCCAAACAATTAAAGAAACAAATAAAAAATCTCTGAAAACACAACTCATGTCTATAAAAATGGGGAATCATTTTCACACATTGAAATTGGATAATTTTAGCAGGAGAGGATATTTATTTTATAGTGCATCTGTCAGGAACCCATCCTGCTTCTAGTGTATGGTCCCGCGTGGTTCTAGTAGGCCTCCGCCATCATCAATATCCCTTAGAAATTCCGCAACAGCACTGCCTCCTCATCTGTGCAGCATCCCTTCTTTGCAGAATGACCAGCACCGACGATGTATCAGGGACAGACTTGTGCAACAAACATGCACCACAGACAACACAAATTACGCCCAAGGTCTGAGATGACGACTGACTGTTAATTCTCCCCTGGATCTCGGTGCCTATCATGAATTGCATTGTTTGACATCTTGAACTGTGAGCCCGGAACATCGTGACGGGGAGATTGTCCGAATTGTACCACCTAAATCGCCAGTCAGACTGAATACAACCAAGCAGCACAAAATGGAAGCCTCAATCGTTGTTGCACGGCTAAGAAGTTTCCAGAATTAGACCAGAAGATTACTAATTCAAATGATATCCAAAATCATTTATTTAGACAATAATCAATAAGCGAACAACACCACAATGGGTATTGTCTTACCGTCCTCCCAGTCTCTAGATGCTGGAGAGCCATCCCGAAGCAACTGTATTTGTCCTTCCTCATCGTTGCTTGTTTTGAGATGATCGTCAAGAAGATCGATGCCCTGCTCCCTTCCATTAGGGGTGCAGTCAATGTTTGGCGGGAACTCTTTCATTAGCATAATATTCTGTTACGGATAAGTTTTCTTTGATGACGATTGATTTAGAAATAATTGGGGATTGTATGTTGGATACTAATAAATAACCCATATTTTCCACAAAAGTATATTCGGTTGGAAGGGAATGTTCAAATCTGGCGAAGTTTTCCATCTGAAAGATCTCATTTTCCATTAGTTCCAGCGGTAAATTGTTGTTTTCAACTGTGACACTAGCTGATGTCGACAATTTTCTCTTTCATGATTGGGCCTGGTAGAAAGGTACTTTGGGAGATTGGGAAATTTGCGACGGAACGGCTGTTTGCCTCAGTGGCCTCAAATTTAGTTAGTCGGTCGCCCATTTTTTATTTGCGACAAACTGTGGAGTCCTGACGGCTCTCTAACAAAGTCGGAAGCGCTGGCTGACGTGATGTAAGCAAAGTCGGGTGTGTGTTTTGTTATTTCTAGACTTTCCCGGGGAATTCGAGCTAGAAATCCACTACAATAACAGTTGGAAATCGATGTATTGGGTGTTTGGATCAGACTGGTCACCCTCATAGCCGCATGGACACCCTGGACTACAGCAGCTATTAATTCCAATATCAAATAAATAAATAAAAACAACACACTATAAATCTAAAAAAAGCATAACAACGTAGGTCATATGAAATCGCACAAAATCAGCAGACTTTCAACACAGATTTCTTTAAGGAAACAAAGTCTACTTTCATTTAATTGTACATGCCATGACCTCGTTCATACTCATTCCAATAATCGATATTGAGGTCAACCTAATATTAGCAATGATAGGTACACATAGCAGGCAGGCAACATAAAATTCACAGTATTGAGAGCCACTTGGTTGTGATTCTCTTCGCTTTTCACCCACTTTACTAATCGTAGCTTAAAATGGGCAGTTATGTACAACGTCACAACAAATCGATATGGTCTAGCCCACAGACTGTTCATGTATTACTCTATGGTCTAGCCTTCCATGTGCAACGAGCACAGTACAATCTGATAATGAAACCCACTCAACAAACACACACCCGCGTCTTTTTGATGACTGATTATTCTACCACCACGACTGAGAAACAGAATAAGCTGGCCGCTCAGAAAATGAGTTCTATCGCAGCTACACGTCCAGGTGATTATGCATAGCTGGATGTCTATGGCTAAACCCACCACCAGACATTTTGTTTTAGTAAAGCAACAACAACAACAACAGTGAGAAATTCTAAAGAAAAGGTGCCAAAAATTGTGTAATTGAACTGAGCCTACCTCTTCTATAATAAAAGTACTTTAGATTGGCTGCAAATAAAATAAACAAGGAATTAGAAAATATGTTGTCACTCGATATTTGGAAGACATATTTGCACACTTTGCATACATCCATCACTTACCTAATGGCTGCTCATTGCATAGATGACTCAAACAGAGGTCATTCAAAAAAGATGCGACAGTTTATAAAACCTGACGGGTTACTTTGCTACATAATTATGATCGATACGGAAATTGATGTTGTTCAAAAACATAAGCCACCAATCTATGCATGTGATGGAAAGGATTCTTGCATGAAATATAGACTGTAATATACCCATTATTTCTATGGATTCTTGCATGAAATAGAGACTGTAATATACCCATTTCTATGGATTCTTGCATGAAATAGATAGCTATACAGACTGTAATATACCCATTTCTATGAAATAGATAACTATATATCAATTTCTGTGGATTCTTGATAGTAAAAGACAATTGAACTGAACAACCATATTTGAGAGCACTAATTTGCAGTCGATAATTAGTGAGACGTTCATTCATCACTGTAACTAAATTGTAGAAAACACTTAAGATGCTATCCGATCCGCTGGTGCATACCCAACACCTAGTAATCTTAGTTTTACAATTATCACGTGCCATGCTTGGTACACAGTCTCCACATAGATACCAACTATTAGTGCTTACTTGTGGGTGCTTTCTGTGACTTAGACGAAGGCATTGTGAGGCTGAGACCAGAGGCAGCTGCCTTCTTGTTCCGCGGGACCGCAGCTGGCTGTGTTCCCGAGGGCTTAGAGTTCGCACCGGTAGCAGTACCTCGGGAGGGAACACCGGCTGGCGCTGGCTTCTTCTTGGAGGCAAGCGGGGCCACTGCTGCCGTGGCAGGAGTAGCAGTAGGAGACTTGACAGAGAGAGCTAGTGGAGAAGGGGACGTGGAAGGGGCTTTGTTGGTGGAGGGCCGAGGAGAGGGAGTTGAGGATTTGTTGCTGATTGAGGGCTTGCGTGCCAAATTGGAGCCAGCCGAACTAGGGGATATGATTGTAAAATGAAACATCATTATCGAAAATATTGTGCAAAACTTAATGGCTATTGTAACACAGCCAGACTGCAATGCAAGGAATCTAGGCCTGTGGCAATAGGACTTCTAGAAATGGGCCACACTTTGGACATCTGTAGCTCAACTGTTTTACCACCTAGATTCATCAAATTCACTCATTCTATTAAGCTTTGTCATGTTGACAATGTGTGCAAATTTCATAGACATCGGTTAGGCAGTTTTCGAACTATGAATGCCTAAAGTTTGCCATTTTTCAAAAATGGTTTCTCCCTTTAATTATTTCTTCGCCACCGAGAATGGCCCCTAAAGTTCATCCGATTTCACTCAAATTGGGCACATCTATTAAATGTCCGAGGGACTCTAAATTCTGTTTTAGTTTTGCTGATACAACGTAACAACCGCCTAGCAACGAGTGAACTGTGTTAGTAGTTTAAAACGAAACTGAAATTTGGCGTATTGAAACAGAATAACGTTAGATGCTGATTACAAAAAAACGGTTAACAGTTCGCGAGATACAACAATGTATCTATTGAAACAAACATAACTGAAATAAAATTGGCCAATGACTAATTTAATTCATGTACTGAAATGGCTAGTCCTCAAAAATATTTAGTTAGAGCCATACCATCCTAAAAACGATTCATTTCAAGTATTTTTGTGGGAGAGCTAAGCTAACTAATCATCATTTAGGCCATTTTAGCCAATCTTATAATAGTACAGAACGTCTTAAACATGTCTGTCTTAAAGTGATAAGTAGGTAGTACTGTTATTGTGACAGAATGTGTCTACATGCTTGAAATCACAGAGTGGGTAGGCAACACTTCATCTCAACAAATAGCCAGGCCTACTCATAGTTCACCTAGAAAGACTCAAGTAGCAACGCCTAGCAACCTCGGGGTTTTGTCAATTAAAATGATGAATAGAGTGAGTTATCGGGGTCACTCTTCCGGTTTCATTAAATGCCTAAAAGCAATCTGGCAACAATCTGCTAACAACTGCACCCCTCTGAATTGAATTAGCCAGTCATTTGCAGGTTGGCATCGAGTAAACCGGGATTTAGGACAACAACAAGTCTGAAAACGGGAAACAGCCGAGACAGAGACGAGGGCTATCCATCTTTCTATCAGTACAACATCAGTAACCTTCGACTTTTGGCGTCAGGACTGCCACCACCACCACCACACTTTATGAAAGATCTGTCAAAGTGATGACAGCAAAATAAGCACGTCAGTTGCACAGAAGATAACGAAGTGCGCAGAATGGCAATCATTAACATTCCTCAACACCTTACAAACAAGAATCGTTAGAATTCCACACAATCAAACAAAGAGCGATCAACTCTCATCTCTATTGCGAATATACAAGACACTGAATCTTTTATTTTAAATCTTAAATCACAAACAGAGAAATTGAATAAGCAAAATCGCTTATAGTCAAAAAATGGACCAATTTCTTTATTAAAATTACATAAATCAATGCCTTTGGTAAGGCGTATCGCCAGTATTGAGAAGGAACAGCGTGTTCCATTCCAATCTGTAGGCGGCTAAACACCAAAACGGCATGCAATGACAACAGCACCTACGATGCAATGATAAAGTACCTTTTACTAGCTGTGCTTTCCGGCCTGTTCGGAGCACCACCAGAGCCCGCTGCCTTGTTCGATGCGGGCTGCTGCTGCTGCTTCAAATGGGACCGCTTGGCCGGCGTCGAGTCCGGCGTGGAGGGGGTGGGAGACCGCGGCCGCTTCTTGCAGTCGCCCGGGTTGTTGGTCGGTGGCGTGCCGACGGAGGAGGACTGCTGAGAGGCGGCACTGCTCCGTCGTGACGTCGTCGTCGTGTGGCTGGCAGCGGCAGTAGCGGGGCATTTCGGCTTGGCAACACTCCCTGAGAGGGGGGAAGTCAGGCAGTGTCGTTTAGCACCACAGAGTAATCATAATAGACAATAGAACGCCCTATTTGGCATAAAAATCTAGGAGAAAGCTTCTATGGCTGTTTAAACGCGACAAAACTCCTACAGCTGTCAATCGTTATCGCTTAACAAACAGAACCATCCTCTCCGCAGGACTCTAACCTCAAATTGGAAACGCAAAGCGGTTTTGTGCACGCTGCAAATTTACATTTAGATCCCGAGACAGCAAAATTAGCTTGACAATACGAGAGTGAACAGAGTCCCCTAACCGGGTAGTTCCTGTCCAGTTTAAAACTAAATTATTGATTGATTTACCTTCGCTGCTGGAGACCCCAGCAGAGATTTCCTTTTCAGAAAAGACACTGTCATCATCGGCAATTGCGGGGGGCAACACCGGTTCTGGTTCCTCTTCGATCGACATCGCCATATAATCTATGGAGACAATGAACATACACAACAAAGATGTCAGCCACTACTAAGTGGGATGTTAAACTTGAATGAGTATGCCATGCTAACCATTCTGCAATAAGGGAGTAATTAGGTTAATATCTAATGGGTGTTGTGATCAGGAAAAAGGTTAATATGATTAGTGAGCCCCAAAGTAGCGGAAATCTCGCCAAAAAAAAACACTGCACCTAACAACAAATGCTTTGCATAATTGTTGCTGAAGTCGTTTGTCAGATAGAGATATATCCCCCACCCTCCTGGCTGTATATCCTCTTCTTATATGCAACACAAGCTGGACGGACTATGCCAATGCCAAGAAAACGGAGGTGGTGGGAAGGAAAGGGGGGGGGGTATGCTCTGAACATTGATTAAAACTGAAGTAGAGATTTGTTGGAGCCAACAATGCTTCCCAACTAAGGAAGAACTAAAAGTACATACACAAAACGTCTTACCAGGTGGCACTGGGAGATCGGGGGACAGTTGGTGGATCGTCGCAATAGGTCCTTCTTTCTCCCCGACAGCTAGAAGATCAGCTGATGGCGCGCCGGTGGCAGAAGAGCTGCTGGTGATGTTGGTGTCCAGGACAGACGACGGCTGGGCATCTGCACCCACACTGTCAGCGCTGCTACGGACACTGTGCACAGAGATGACAACAAAATGAATGGCACTACTACCGGCAAGATCAGTTCCGTTTATACGTCGTACACAATCACGTACACTGCTGCACCAAATGGTGGGATGACAGATCAACAGACAACTCGAAAATCAATAAATTTGCACAGTAAGTACGCAGTTCATAGGATAAGCACAAGGTTTACTATTCAGAAATACTGTATTTATTAAGTTTGAAGCATAAATAAGCGAACATAATTGCGTTACATTTGGTGAAATAGGCGTCGAGTAGGTACAATATTTCGCATCAATTGAATCCTTCCTAACCGCTGGGCAGATGAGCGACCAGCACCCAGGATTCAACAGGGGAAACAACAAACCTCTTCCCACCATCAAATCGGCCCAGTTAGCCAGCCAGCCGTATGATGCACACCAATAAAACCGATCAGAGAAATGATTAAACTAATTTGTGTAAGTAACTACCCTACCGAGCACATGAATCAACATTAGATTGATTGACTGTGTCAGTGCGATGCGAGCACAATTTCAGCTGGAGCTAAAGCCAGAATACAATGCCCCAACTTTTGGCAGAACCAAATGTGATCTGATACATTCTGAGTTTCAGTACTGTTGTGAGTATTGAAGAAGGAATTACAGAGGCCACTCATTGAATTTCATAAGTTCGATATTTATGTCTCACAAATAAGAACAGTAAATCTATTTAATATTGAAGAGATAGAGGAGAAAATCAATGACATTTTGGCATAACTTTTTTGCAACTTATTTTTTTACAAAAAAATCAGATTTAGGTATAACTAATCTGTATTTACTTCCTCTATGAGTGGGAGCTCTGTATTTACTTCCTCTATGAGTGGGAGCTCTGTATTTACTTCCTC
>JAUYWI010109038.1:0-11030 GCA_034780595.1 Parotoplana pacifica
TAACAAATTCTGCCTATCCATCTTATGCGTAAATCGCTTACTGCTCTATCTAGCCTCTGAAAAGTATAGGCAGGTATAATTGAAATCTGTGTAACATACACAATGCTTATCATGGAAATTCCAATTTACATATTATTTATACCAAGTACTATTGTATATTTTTGGGTTCGGTTACTTTTGGCGCACCCTGTTGATCAGACAATTTAATCCAACACTTAATCATAGTTTATTCAACAATAGTTCATCGTATTTTCTTGAAGTATACATACCTAGTAATTTTATAACCAATCAGTGCTTAATTTAATTCACAATTTTATTTTTAAATACTTATAATGAAAATGATGAAATAAGTAATAAAAATATTTGATTAATTTTGAAGCGTTTCTTCAGAAAATATTATTAATATCATCGTATGTTAATTTTTGTATACCTACACGAATATTTTTGCTGCATTATTTTATATGATTTAATATTTATAATTAATCCTTATTTAAATTATCTGTTGCTATTAAATTAATTTGCTTTTTGAGATCTATATAATTCCGTGTTTTATATTTCTCATTGGTTTTGATAGTTAGTAACGAAATAAGTCAATATTATGACAACAGAAAAAGGTTGATAAAACCATGAAAATTGTTTTACATTTGGTATACAGAATTCCAGAATTCCAGAAGACAAATCTGCAAATACTCCGGGCATTAATTTTTTACGCTTTGCGGCGATTGTAGGTTACTCGTTTCGCTCGTGGCCGAGGATTTAATTTGATTCCGCTTTGGCAATCCTCTTTTCGTAAAGAAATGTTTAAACTTTGTCAAATTTATTAAATAGATTCCTTTTGGGTAACCGTTTAAATATGAATAAAAAACAAAGATATTTTAGCCAAATCTTATCCGAGTAATACAAATGGCCATGAATACAAGACTACAAAGCAATTTATAGCAAACACATTATAGAGATGAAAATTATGGGGGCCAATCAAATAAAAAGCAAGAGAAATAGATAAGGAATCGGTGCGAATGTCGGTAAGAGGTATTGAGAAGCATTAGAAAATTTCGGAAATCGCTAATTTAAGTTTAACTATAGCGTTATGGATGACGCTGAAAGCAGATAACGGTTTCTGGATGACATTTGTTTATTCCTATCTATTAAAAAGTTTGTAAAATTGTTTTATTCTAACTGTTTTACTGAAACCATGAGGTCGATTTGACACCGAGGAAACACCGAGTTTTAACGTCAACAAATTTCACCAAGAGCAATCGTGTGACTGCTTCATCAGTTACCCATCTCAATAATCCCTGGGTATAGATCAAAATGTGCATAGGAAAAAGATGGTATTATAAATTCTGTCATTCTAGTTATTAGCTCTTCTTCCCAAAAGCACCTAGGTAATGCAGTTTCTAATACCGGATACAAACGTGTATAATAATACACGTTGTGCCCAGCTGATGAGGCTCAACAAGGCCGAAACAGCTCTCCTGGGCTATCATTAGCGAGTAATATGAATAAGTAGTATATTTTTATTAAGGTATACCTGTTTTTTATTATTGCTATTAACATAATGTATAAAGGCCTTGTTGAGCCTCATCAGCTAGGCCCAATGTGTATTATTATACACGTTTGCATCCGGTATTAGAGTATTGAGTTAACTTTAAACAATGCTAATATTTTGCACCCAATTTGGCGCATCGATTTACATTTATAGGGCCAATCAAAAGTTACACACACTTGGGTATTTCCTATTGGGCTGGGATAAACAAGTAAAATACAAATTTTGAGAGACAAGAACTGTAGTTTAAAAAGTCATCTAGCGGAGCCTATAAACGCACCAAGTCTTAATTTTTGTATTCTCTATGTCCCAATTAGTCTGTATTACAAAATTTGGGCTTATAACCAACAATTGTGACATCGACTTAAAAAGTCGCCCCACTACTCACTTATAATTGAAAACAGTTTTAAGTAGCACTTCCACCGATCGTAACAGTGGAGAAGAAAGATCGTCTTCTGAGTGCCATGGGGTACCGATGTCAGGGAGAGACTGGGCCCACTCCAGGGAAGCGGATCCATATTCTTTTTGTCCATCTCAATCAACCAACGCACCATGGAGTAGTTTGATTGACATTTCTTTGGATTCTGGATGCTAAACAACGACGAGGGTTTCTTAGAATTGTATGGTACCTGATCCTCCTCATCAACTGTCAAGTGACCTGGCGAGTCAGAGAAAAAACATTTCAAGCAAAAATAAGTGCACAAAAATTAAGTACTAAATGAACGATAATCTCTAATCATTATGACATCCCCATGCTTTATTTGCAGAAAAGTTAATTATTCAAATTGTTGATATTGTGTATGGCCATTCCGAATTCAATCGTTTCGAAGCTATCGCTAACATAATGTCATACTTATCAAACGTGTACATTCACGCAGCTAATACAAATTATTTTGGAACTGCTCAGATATCAATGTCATGAATGATTATTTCGATACAGTTTTTAGATTTATATTCCATTGTTAGCAATGACATATTATGTAACGCTAGGCGAATACGGTTAATTAACAAAAAAGGTTTGAAGTGTCATTCTTTATGAACAATTTACAGATATCACATAACTAAAGTTTAACCGATTTTTAGATTGCCAGTCTAGACTAACACTCCATAGAAGGTCTCTATTGGGTTATCAGTTTTCCACATAGTTCAGCAGAACATAGTTAGTTTTTTTTTAAATGGGTGAAACGCAGGTTTCATTTAACTGTGTCAAGCATAAAATTCACACCTACAAAATAGATATAAAAAAATCAATCTTTAGTCCATAAATTGTACTGTTTATGAAGGGTTTGACTGAAGTTCATTGTAACCCATGACTCGTCCAGAAGTTCTCTCAGTGTCACAGGTTTAATCAATAACCAACTACTGGTTCAGTGCACCTTAGAGGGGTCCTAACACAGCTCACAAACAGTCTGATGCAATACCAGGCACAGATATAATCAGAACTTACACAACAAGCAATCTACCTGACTGGAAAAGGTGTGCACTTCAGTGACTGATTTCAATGCATAGTAAGAAGACTGGTGGACGTCTTCAACAGTGCACGTGATTCCCGAAATTAGGTTCTCCGTTATTTGGAAGTAGAAATGAAGAGACAAATGGAAATAGGCAAAACAGACACTCAGATCAGACAAGCTAGTTATCAGAAGTCCTACATGCAAATTAACATTTAAAATGTCAATGAAAATCTAGATTGGATAAGATAGTAAAAATACCATGGAGCCTAGATTAGTATTCTAAACAATCGTATCGTATTAATTGCTACGTCCATAGATGTCTCAATATTTTTCATGGCAAATTGTAAGTTGGTTAGTTAAATGCACTCTATGAAGGTTTTAATAGAATTTTAGTTTTCTCGGTATTACAGCTGTTGAATTTTGCACGATGAATAGTAAAATAATATTCATCGATCATTCTGCTGGTGGGATAACAATATAATACAGACATTGTACGCCACCTTCTGACAACTTACCAATAGTCCGATAAATAAACACATTAGCCGAGACGGAATGGCCGGGAAGAGAAGCATTGCAGGTGACCAGACCTCCAAGCTTCACTTGACTGAGGTCAATTGTCAACGTGGAGTGATGGATGAAGAACTGCAAATCAAATGAAATAATAGAGGAGATTAGAAGAATTCATAAATACAAATGTCCGACTTTGATATTCTAAATGAATTATCGTTAAATAAAGTATTATTATTAATGTGAATTCAATAGAACGAATTCCCGGAAACTTGTCATACAAAGGAAAAACAAATCGGATTTTGATTTTATATCAGTAAAAGAATGTTTAGTAGATCTTTACGCCAACTCTATTAATATCCAATCAATGTTTTTTTTTACAGAGACTCACCAACATAATCATTATTTATTTTTAAGAGGTCGGTTTATTTCCCTCTGGCAGGGAGTCGTCGACCTTCATTTTTTTCAACTGGCCACACCGATTTTCCAGCGCTTTCTATCTTCATAATCCCCAAGCTTCAATACAACCTTTTGATATTCTCTGCCATACTTTTCCAGGTCAATTTTGGGCGCCCTCCTTCCCTCGTCCTTTCCACTTCGAGATTATATGCCCCTTTTACACCATTATTCTCGTCCTTTCTTAGGATGTAACCACAGCAGTTTAGACAACTGCGTCTCACTACCCCTACAATGGACTCTCTCAGACCAAGCTTTCCCATAAACACTTATTTCTGAATTCATCTTAACCTCCACATATCTTTCTAACTATAGCCTTTTCTGGTATTCTTAGGATATTTTCTTCTATTGATCGTATTACCTATGTTTCTGCCACATACACAATTACTGGTCTAACACATTGCTTTATATTTTCCCTTCATTACTAGAGTCAGTCTATAGCCGCACAGCACTGATTCCAGATCTCTAAATCTTTGCCAGCTAAATCTCATTCTCTTTGGTACTACAAATTCGCAGCCCTCTCCAAAGTAACAAAATTCCTTCCCTCTATCAAGGTCTTTTAACATCCCATCTTCTATATTCCCAGAATTATTTCACTGCATACATTTCTTACATTTGAAATCAGTAGTCATTAATTAATATAGTGACTGTCTTCTTTCCAGAGCATCTACTGTGGATCCACTTTTCAAAATCCATCTGTATTGTTTCATTCTCCAACTTCCAAATTTCAGTCTGCTTCACGTGCACTATCTTCTTCTCAACTACGCTGCATGCATCTAGCTTATCTACATCAGTCACTACTAGACTATGCTGGAGTTCTCCTGGTATACCTTCCAACAATAAGTCATCACACCAGACCTAAAAATCACCAAGTATGTCTCTATAACAGAATTCAAGCAATCTTAGCCCTCCCCTGTTTCTAACACCCATACTAAAACCTCCATGGATACCTTCTACATGACCGTTGAAAACGATGACAAATTCTGAACCTGATCTTAGATTATCAGAGTTGATTTTTCACAGCTTCATGAAGTCCTAACTGTGGAGCATATGCAGACACTATCCTTACTAACTGCTTTCCATATAACATCAAGACATTTATACGTCCACTACTACATCATATATTACCTCTTGCACTAAGATGCTAACTCCAGCTGCAATGTCACTTCAGACCAAAAACGAAATTCACATAAATGTTAATATTGTAAAACGTTTTTTTCATTTTACCAAAACCTGACATTTTGTGATTTAAGTTGTTTTTCATTGGTAGGGCAGAATGTTTTTAAGGGCACCAAAAACCGGTGATATCAAAGTCAAAATTAGTCAAGGTCCAATAAAAATGATATTTCTAAGTTAAAATCTAAGCCAATGACAATTGGCTGTTAACTCCAAAAATCAACGTTGCCTTATGAGCATTATAAGATCGTTGAAAACAGTCAATTTTGGAATCCTTTCCAATAAAAATTCAACGGTTTTCAGACTTGAATTCAGGCTCTAATGGTAAGTAACTGTGCCAAATTTTATCAAAATCGGCCGAGTAGCTAAGGAGATACAGCATCTCAAAATCTGGCTTTTCCTCCTTCACCATCGATATCATAGTCAAAACATTAACCTTAAATGAAATTAGGAACCTAAGTAGACCAACTTTGACACGAGGAGTAAAAATACGTAATCAGATTTTTGTGTGTTTCGCTAGGGACACAACAACAAAGAATCTACGCCATATATCTGTGCTTTTATGGGCATTTGACCACATGAGAACTTAATTACCATATATGAACTTGCATTTAATAAACTTTCTACTTAGCAACTGTTGCTAGGGCCACCATCATAGCATAAAAACAAACAATTTCTACTAAATCATCCCACATAATTATGTTTTGGGCAGTTATACATCTTTATTAAATCACCTTTTCACTTAGTAACTGTTGCTACAGTCACCAATATAGCTTCACTTAATATGCTTCTCTTAAGAACTATTGGCTAGAGTTGCCATTTTTAATATAACTATCATTTTTTAAAGATATTTGATTGACCTTAGCTAGTTTTGGTCACTTTGACAAAGCAAGCACAAATTATATATGGATACATTACAAATAAATGGAATTTAAAGACCAAAGAGGTGAATTAGGCTAAAACAAGTGAAATCGTTTTTAGGTGTCAGCTCTTACTATGTGAATGTTCTATGAGTTTTTAGATAAATGACATTTAAATGGTTGAGTACCTAACTCACAAGAAAAAATAAGGACACCGGACATCTAACACAAGTAATTTCCGTTTAAAATATCAATTTTATCTAAAAAAACACCTAGAACATTCATAGAGTCAGAGCTAATACCCAAAAACGATTTCATTTCACTTATTTTAGGGTTTGAGTTAACACCTATTTTGACTGTTTTAGTTTAAGCAGAGTCAAAACGATGTTTTGAGGTCACAATTATCGTAATTTCGGAAGAGTCCCATCATTTTTACAAGTAGACCAAGAATAGTGGAGTTACAAGGCCTCATACACTTTTATAGCATACTCTGTTGTCATAACGTACGTAGCAAAAGGGATAATAACACAAATAAATAAGATATTTTGAAAAGGAACATTTTTATAAACGTTCTTAGAAATACAATTGTCTGCAAATTTTCTGAAACTGAATTGACCTAATTGAAGAGACTTGTTAAATCTGAAAAATAGTTTGTACATGACATACATTCAATCAATAACAGAATCTATTTAAATTTGCTTGACAGTTAAGATAAAAAATTAATTTTAAAAATTGCATAACATGAAACACATAAAAAAGGTTTTAAATTTGTATGACATTCGTAATTTGCAAAATGCCTTCAAAATCTGCATCTTAACTCAAGTCCTGGAAAACGATTTTAAAAACAATTAAAAAAAAAAACGAATCCCGAACTAATCTGCTTTATGATAAATTGAAATAAATGACAAACCTGATTATGAGGATGGTCAATTGGATGGCCATTCCAGAGAAAAGACTCGTGCCGCGCATTATCGGAACCGCGGAAACAGCAGGTGACACGATAGTAGCGAGCAATCAGGGGCAACTTGTGAAAGGTCATATGCAACTTTGTAAAACTCTTAATCTCGTGCCAGTCAGCCGATTTCTCAGGCAGACCATTGCTGGTGTAGAAACCAAAGATATGCGAATCAATCCAGAGAGGAGAATTTATCAGGGTCGTTTTATAGTCGCATTTGCCATAGATGCATGCCTCATGAAGATCAGGAAAACTACAGGGTTTTGGTTGTCCTGAAGAAAAAAGTACTATACACATACCTGCTGACCAGCGATGCAACTTCGACAATCAGTGATTAAAAATATACAGGGCATTGACTCGGTCTACAATCATCGCTAAACATTCTAGGTAAAGCAACGGAGACTCATTTGAAAAAAATCAGTCTTTCAGCTAAAACTTTCTTCAAAACTTTTCATTTTGTTCCAAACTAGGTAGGTGACCATACAAATAATAAGTACTACGGAGCAAAATAACAGAGACTGTCAGGTATATGGTCTTATCTATCTAAAATCAAATGTCAAACAAGATTGACGTATAACTCTAATTTTACAAAACTCATAAAATGAATAATCGGGACAAGTGGTAATTCGAGACTAAAAAAAACTTGTGCATTCTAAGAATTGAATTTAGGAGCAAAAGAAGGCAAATTATCAATTGAACTCAATTAAAAAACATCACAGAGGGAAACCTCCGTCGGTAAAGATAATATTTAAAAAACTAAAGGTTAAAAAATCCAATAAAAAGTCATACCTTTCGTCCAGGTAACTCGAAACATATAGTGCTCTTTGCCAATGTAGCATGTTAGGTGGTGTGGCCGAGAGGTATAATTTTGAAACAACAACAATGGTAAATTGCATCGTCTGAAATGAAAACGAGGGGAAGTATACAGTCTAAATCAAATAGTAGTGTCAATGAGATGCTCCCAAAACGTCCATTTGTCCCAAATGTCCATTTGCATTAAAAACATCTGAGAATGCAGTTCTCCAAACAAAATATAATTTCAGATGAAAATAAAGCACTTCTTAAAAATTATTGGGGCATGTGCCAAGAATTTTTTTTTAAATTCTCCTCCATACAAATTAATTAACAAATAGGACCTTTTTATAAGGTCAAGTTTTGATTGAACCTGGAACTAAATACAGCAGACCTATATTTGGTCTCAAAAAAGGGAAAATTCGATGGAAATGACAGGAAAAAGCCCGAGAAAAAATACGGTTATGTATTTCATATGCATATTAATTGCAAATGGCATCTTAATTTCAATAAAAATAACAAAACAGATTTACAAAAACTTTTTTTCTGTGAACGTTGGACCACGCCAATTCTTTTAAAAATTATGTATTTAATACATCGACAGAAGTCAATATTCAGCATAGGACAAATAATTGTGTATTGGGATTTTTTGTGTCATTCTTCATTAATTGCTTTCTTATGATACCAAACACAAGTATATGGCTCTGTTATAGTTAGTTCCAGATGCGATCATTTTTCTTCGAAATTTCACTCTAAAAAAGTAGAATTTGTCCATTGCTCTCCCAATCAAATCTTTAGCATCCATGTTAGACTTTCATTTATAGTATACTCCAGTTCCTCTCTGCTCTATGATAATGTCTGACAGACTTACCTATCAGTTATACTTATGTTCTTGTTGCGACCATAATCAACTAACCAGTTACATTCGACTTGACGTACAGAAATTGAATCACAGATCAGCGAATCGTGAATATTGACATATATCTTATCTTTTGAACCAGCTAAAACAAACAAACATCGAATTTTCTTTAATTGTGTGTAAGTGAGTGTGAGCTAGATAGATAAAATAAACAGCACTCAAGCAGATATGTATTTTTAGTTATAAAATAAAAAGTTCAGCAATAGTCAAGACTATTAAAAAAATACATCAAACCATGTAACCAGGGTAACTCCGCTTTTATTCTAACAAATTTCAATGACTTTTCCAGGAAATTTTGAAAACGCCATGAATGGTAGCACATAATAATTAATAATTTTTTAAAACGCTTTTATAAATAGATACTCAAATTTAACAATGCTTATTCAATCAACAAACAACTAGTTACATTTTATAACAAAACATCAAAATTTTGAATGTCTTAATAAGAGAAACAAGGAAATCGATTTATAGACCGGGAACTAGTGCCATTTTAATGGGATATTGGGCCCCACAAACCGCAGGTGTCTAGACTAGATGATATGATTTAAAATAGTTTGGTCTTAAGTTGCACAACATCCCATGTTAACCCTTGACGGATGAAGGGCGGCGGGGTGACCACGCCCTTCTTCCAAGGTGTTTAAAAATATATTATGAAAACGATGCAACAGATTTACTTGAAATTTGCGTTTTACACCATTTTTTGAATGAACCCTCCCAAGTTCAGGTGACGGCCCACTGAAATAAATGAAGTTGTCCCAAAAATACCAAAATGTAGTTTATTACAAAAAATCAATTCTGAAGCTCAGTAGTAATATAATAAATTAATATTTGGTACACAAAAAACACTATTGTTTAATACATATTCCTGGTTTTTGAAAAAAATTCTATGACCAGGGTGCAACCTGAGAGCCAACATATCAATATTTTTTTAATTATAAAATGAGAATGATATACAAGAAGTTTCAGGGACCAAGGGAATCGACAGCAAGCAAGCACTTATATGGAGCAGCCATGAGTTGTTCGTTAGGAAATTTATGCACATTTTGTAGACCAAGGTTCATTTATATCAATTTTAAAAAGACATTTCTCCGTGACATTTTTAGACAAGTAATTATAAATCTAAGCAAAAATCATAGCATGATATCTCAAATATGACAAAACAACTGTGGGGGGAGTCTAAGAGATGGGCCAAAAGAAAAATTTAGGTGCATTTTCCCGTGGCATTCTGCCAGATGCCTGGCTTCCCTGGACCTTAGCATTAGAAACTGAAATGTGTGCATATCAAAAAGTAGTCTAAGCTTACCATGTTGAGTGACTGCAGTCAACCTATTCACATTCCAAATCAAAAACACAGCAAAAACAATCCGACACATCTAAAATAAAAAATTATTTCACAATATTCAGTATATTAACTGCTATAGATAAGTCATTAATATGTGAAAGTATTTCAATAAATCCGTGTAATACTTAATCCTAACGCTGTTATTAAAGATTGAGTATTATGTGGATTTACATCATAGATGACAACTGAGATCAAGTATTATGTGCAAATAAATCGGTGTTTGTACCATCATTAGAAATTGAATTGAAGATCACATGCTGGGTTTGCATAGATGACAGAAATCAAGTATTACATGGGCATATATACATATGTAGATGATGACAATATCCATTTTGACTCTAGTTAGCCTCCTCTCTGAGGTGGTTGGTTGAACTGGAACCAATTGGTTTTATTGACCATCTGGTAGATTTGTTATTTCATTATTTGTTGATGGTATCTCCAGTGGGAATATGATCACTAGTTTCTAATTTGATCGGGTCATTCGGGTTGGAAGTCACCAAGGAGACATCTCACAGTGCCAAAACTGGGGAATAACTTAAAATGTTTCCATTACTAATGGTTTTGATATTTTCAGACATGTAGAATTCAATAAACATCTTTTCTGTCTATTGCACAAAATCCAATATGGCAGCAATTATTATAGTAAATAATTATTCTATGGCTCAATTTCATTTTACAGGGGTGATTTTACTTTGAACTAAAGAAGTTTGAAAATCCCCCCCCCGACACATTTTACACCAGTTTTGAGTGATTTAAAAACTGATAATTCACTCCATTTACGGCCGGATTTTAGGAAAAATTATGCTCAGTATAAAAAAAATAAACCATCAGTTGTCAAAGGACATTGCATTCTCATAGTTGGTTGGTTGTGGGCAGATACTTCCTTGATTTACTCAAGATGACTAGTATCTAGCATGTGTGGTTCTTTCTTAGCAGCAATATACACATTTACCTAAATGTCTACTGTTCTGACCTACTCTTTTATTTACAAAAATAAATTGCTGACAACACAAACATCCTCTT
>JAUYWI010109049.1:0-11029 GCA_034780595.1 Parotoplana pacifica
GCTAGCATAAATGTGGAGCATCCAATTTTCAACAACGTTATTTTTAATGCCTTACTAATTTTTCATAAATGTTTACTATGAGTATAGTAAAATGTTTATTTTAGATATCTTTGCAATTTTGTTGAATTTTAGAAAATCTATCAATTTCTGAATTTGTATTAAGACTGTGGCTGATAATAGAATTCAATATAATCTAACCAAAATAAGTGTAAATATATGGCTCCGACAAAAAGCAACTACTTTTCAAGTCAAAACAAAACCAATGAAATCATGTGTATCTTGTTCTACGCCCAAGCTGAAGCATGATAAGATGATCAGTCAAGCTTGGTGACTGAGGACACAATCTAATTCATCCGAAACCAATATTCAAAATCCATAAAATAATCCAGTCAGAAAGGAAAAAATATAAAGTTGTTTAAATTTTTAAAAATATGTTTGACTTAGGACCCTTAGCAGTGAGTTTAAACCACTTTTATTTGTACACAACCGTCAATGTTCCTATAATCTAGTTATTAATTAACAAATAAGCACTATTATAATTAAAAGATAGATCGATATCAACTTTAGAGATGATGGAATCATTACATTTATACCAATTATGTATATTCCTTATTTAAGAAATGTAATGGCCACAATTAACTGATAATACCAAATATATCATAATTGAGGTTAGTATAATAAATGTTATTAGTTACAACAACATTATTGCAGTCTTCTGTAAATACCAGAATTAGTATTAAAAGTGATAAAATGTGGTATAACAATTTGACAATTATTGAAAAATCTATCATTATTAACTTGATGATTCTTCGTTTGGAAGTCATTAAAGTGAAAATCTACAAATAGGTAGATAGTAAAAACAATTGGCGAAATTTGATAGTTGGAGTCTTTAACATAACTTGAGTATTCAAATAGCTGTGCTTTCCTAATGCTGTTTTCATAGTACGAATTTGTAATACGATAAAAATATCATGTGTTGAGTGCAGTTTATGGTAGATGATGTCCATTATCTCTTGTTTAAATACTGTGCTTATTATTGTGATATCTGATATTGTTTTTATGTCATCTAAATGCTCGTTAATGCGAAAGTCATTATACTCAAATCAATAAAGTTAAATCCAAATTACTGCATCCATCCCAGTGTTCATTCTGAAAATTATTTATTCACAAACCAATTGATTTAAATGATACCTACAAAATATTTATTCACCTACCTACATAGTTAATATTTAATGTAAATATTTGTTGTGTTTTATAACTATCCTCAAAGCCATAAGTAGCCCAATAGACAAAATATTACAATGACAGACTTTAATATGCAACGATACTGGTTAAGATCTAAGGAATAAACACAGTATAAACCAACACCATTCTATTATTTTAATACAAAAGATAGAAAAAACAAACAGTTTTTAAAGGAAATGCATGATTTGATGGGTAGTGAATGATAAAAGCGTGAAAAAGAATGGAAACAAGGCTTTGGATAGACCAAATTAATTTTTTGAAATGATAAACAGGCAACCCAATGTATACACAAAAGGTGAGGTTACAAAGCAACGACATGTAGATGTTTCTGATATCAAGTTCTGTATATTCCTATCAGATTGTACCACTTTAATTATGGAATATAATTTCATTTCACTCTAAACAACTTCCTAGACACAGGAAAAAATTACTTTTTATGTATGCATTGATTTGCCTGAGTGTTTATAGTTTATTTTTACTATTTTAAAAAACTAATTCAGTAGGTACTTTTTCGCGTTTTGATCATTCACTACCCATCAATTCATACATTTCTTTTAAAAACATTGTTATTTTCTATCTTCTTGTTTATACCATTTTTTGCTAGTAAATTAGTTTATATTAAAAATTTCTGAATTTCTGAATTATCTCGAATTTGACATATATAATAGTATGGCCTACAATTATTGACATTTCACATTTAGTCTTATAACTCAGCATTTATGGTAGATATGAATAACATCTTTAGAATAATATCAATGGCATTAAAATCTTTCAAACCAAATTGAATTTAGTAAATAAATATCTGTTTTTGTTGCTTAAGTATTAAATAATACTGATTTTTTAATAGTTAAAGTACACACACTATTGACAATATTTAAAATCTCAGCAACGATATTTATAGATTTTTTTATTTGAAAGACATTCATGTCAGTGATATAATTTCTAAAATATGGAATTTATTTCTATAATCTATGCTAAGTAATAAGCTTAAATGTTAAAAATCAATAATATAGGTCACATTTTCGAGAAGACCAAGCATAGTGTTGTAAGTTAATTGAAAGGAGGTAAGCAATATTTAACTTATTGAATATCAAAAATTCTTCTTATTGTTCACTTCTAGCCCATTCAAAATTGAGTTTTCGGCCCTTTTAGCTGGTCCAAACCTTGACATTTTAAAAATATGTTTCACTTATAAGTTCAACTCAATGATCCAAATTTCAAAGCAATTGATTCAATTATAGTTTCAGAAATATGAAACCTAAAGTTATAAAAAATGGTGTTGAAGGCATGACCCACTTGCAAACGTTTATATGCAAAGGTTTAAATGATCAAAAAGCACATCTAGACGTTGGAAAAACAAACTAAAGTGTATCTTAATAGCAACCAGTCCTGTAATCTGATCACCACGGTTCTGGGTTTGAAAAAGAAGAAAAAGGATTATCTAAAAATGTGTATATTGTATTGCCTCCCTATAAAGGGCTTCCTACAATATGATGATTTTTACAAAAGTTGTACTACTGCCTCAGCCCCCTATTCTAAAACAAACGTCGTTAAAATTGGTTTACTATTTTTCAAAAGTTGATTTTATCAGCCTAAAAACACGCCAATTCATGATGAAGTTAATATCCAGTCCGTTATCATAATATAAGTTAACATCTGTCCTATTATCAAAATATCAAGCTAACATCCATCTTATTACCTATCATATGAGACTAACATCCATCTGATAAACAAAATAATAGAGCTAACATTCATTCTATCCTTTTATTGAAATATGAAACTAATACAATTTATTATCATAATATGGAGAGAGCTAATATCTATCGAAATATGAAACTAACACTAATCTTATTATTGAAATATGAAACCAACTTCCATCTTATGTCAACTATCGTATTTTCATATTAAGCTAAACATGAATCTATCATCAAAATGTGAAACTAACAGTTCTCCTACCATTATTAAAATGGAGCGAACATCGAACTTAATATGAAGCCAACCTTGATCAATTGATCGTAAAACTAACGTCCAAGTATACACAGAATAAAATGGTAATATCATTATTATCAGAAATAATTCAATTTCATGTTAATATTTTTTTAAGACTCTTGACAATTTGATTTATTCGTCTCTGTTAAATCTAGATGCTTTTCAAACAATTTTTATGACGTCATAAAACTGATAATTTTTTAACATGCTGATTTATTAGCTGTGTTGTAAAACAAAACATCTAGTATGCGGCACCCACCCTCCTTTATTTTTCCGTTCTACTCTATATCATGTCTACAATCTATCTGCCTCTCAACAAAATCTTTATGCCTAAGCTCTTCATGATTTATGGGAGATAGAATAACGTTTGAATTGTTCAAAGATGAAGTTCCGGCTGAAGGCTATTAAAATAGGAATTTGACTAAATAATTACAAGAAATATATTAATTAAACTTGAACACGAAACTTGTTGATATACTTGCCAGAAAAGAAAATACTACAATTTTATCCAGGAGGAGACAAACAGGCCATTCATTGTATTGTCGAACTGTTCAACTGCTTTCTAATATTTATGTTAACAAATAGGTTACTTATTTAACTGAATCAGGAACAGAATGTTCACTAAACATGTTGCATTGCACTTTGTAGTTCTTACCATAGAGTAATAAATATACAGAGGTCCGACTCTTCCTGGAGGTGTATGCAGTATTATACTTCTATGAAGTGTTCTCAATAGAAAAGATAGAGATCCAGAGAGAGTCGGACCTCTGTATAATAATTACTCTGTGGTTCTTACCATGTCAAATATTTGTGACAATGTAATGCCCATCTTGGCCATCACCGGATAGGATGAATTCTTTACCGGTCGCACTGCTGTTTCGTAGTCCTTGAGCAAATAGTTCATTAATCTTTGTTCCTCTGGTAATGGACGGTTATCGCTACGTACATCTGTGAGGTTATTTTTATATAACCTGCAACCGTTTATACAGTTTTGACATGGCACACATTTGCGCGAGGAAGAAACGCCTTTCTTTGTTCTGACAGCTTCATTGAGAAATGCTGAAAAAAATGAGCAGAAAATAAGAATAAAGCCGTTTTGCATAGAACAAAGAAACGATTATAATCATCTTGTCATTTGTGAAAACAAACACTGGATCCATAAGCATACTGAGCAATCTGATAATCCATGAGTTGATTCGGTTGACCAGTTTTGTATAAGAAAAAAAGTCATAAACACTTAGCTACTGTGATAAAATAAAAATGGTCCTAGGTATATGTTGCCTTCTAAAAATTGTCTTGGTTAAAAATTATTTGATCAGTTTATTTTAAGGTAAATATGTTAATAAATACGTTTAGAAAGTTCAAATAATTCTAAGTTTTACTACACTACAAAGTATGTGCCGTCAAGTTGTTTGAACGGTATCATTCGAACTTATTTCCTCATCTCACAAAAAATGATTTTTATAAATATGTAGTTGATAAAACTATTACATTTTGGTTTAAAAAAAGCAGTGTCTAAAATTTAAACAAAATAATGCAAAATTAATAAATATGGCAATTTTATGAAGAAAAGTAAACTTTGTTTGTGCAAACCAGATAATGAAGGCTATTTTTTATTGATGAATAAAATCTTTTGTTATTCATGTTGTGTATATAATATGTTCAAAAAATTCAATACATCCTCACTCAATGAATAGGTATAAGTACTCTATAGTCATAAAAACTGTTATTTGAATTCGATTTATTTCAACTATAAAACTATTTACATATACCAATCCCTTCGCATATCAATTTATAGCATGAATTGTATGCCAAACTAAAGAAAACCAAACTCAAATTATAATCATAAATAATCAAACATTATGAACAAATTTTTTATTAAAAGAAAGTTCACTTAAAGAAATCATTACTGTTGAATACAATCAATATCCTACATCCTTTACGCAGATTTCTTGAGTTGTTTAAATAAAAGGGGCTCTAAAATTTACATACTGAATACATAATCCTGAATATCACATACTAAAATAAATGAGAAGCAATGATATATCATTTTTATATTATTATTTGAATGTCGGCAGGCTAATGTAAATAAATATTTTCTGTAAAAAAAGCAAAATTTATTACGGTGACCCAGATTTCTGCCACATGAAATTATTTTTGTTAAAAAATATACTTTGGTATAAATTTACTTAATGCTGATGATAGAAACAAAATTTGAAAACAAACCTCATTTTTGGACCCACTGAATTTACATTTGGAGCCGGTTCCGGTTCGATTATTAATGAAATATTTTTGTTTATCTATAACTGTATGTCTATTCTGATATCAATAACTTTAAAAAAAAGTAAAAACAGAACAATGATATGCATGTTCGATGCATATTCTGATGACAAATTTTCTCGACAGAATAAAGACAATTTTTTATACTTTCTGAGTCGTACTTCATTATCAATTCCCGACCCATCTTCCAACGTAACATTCGGTGTAGGAAGGCATCGGAATCAACTATCCGCCTTCATGTAATATTTTAGAATTTTTCATATAGGTAAGCTAAATCAAATGGCCTGTAACTCTGACCATCAGCACAACGATTTAATTCTTCCTATAACGATTTTTTAACTTAAAAAAGGAATGTATCATATCATATTTTCTCTAAGTAACTATATTTTATTCTATTTATAATAATATGATAAAGGTAACAAAAGTCAATATTTCATTAAATTGGCATGCAAAATACAATAACTAATCTCAGTAATTTAAATTGGTAACCTATCGATACAAAAAATATAAAGATACGGAAAACTAGCAGAAAGAAACAAAACTAAGTTAATTATTTTTATAATCTTGAGAACCAGCTGTGTTTTGACAAAATTCTATCTGATTTTCCTTTTAACAAAACCATGTTTTGTTTAGCTTCGTTAGTCTGTAGGTATATTGAAAAGATGCCAGCGATAAGGCAAACACAATACTGGCAGCAGATCCAATTATCAAAATCAGACCAAAAATGAATATTTTCTACAGATATTTTGTCATATACGTACATATATATATACATACATTATGTATGTATCTGAAAAAAACTACAGTTGAAGTTTATTCACAAATTAGTTATCAATATATAAATCAATATGGATATTATAATTCTATTAGGACTTATTAAGCCTGAAAAAGTGGTTTGAACCACACACAACAAGAAATCAGGAAGTAGGCCTAACCCTACGACATAAATTAAAACAACGCTAACTACACATTGTCTATAAAAAGTGGCAAGCGTTTCAAACCTTTAATAAATCATAAATCGGCAAACTTTTCTCTTTAAATCAACTCTCTGTTTCGATTCAGTGCTGACATATCGCTTATAAATGGGATCATATGAGCTGGTTTGATCAGACAATTATTAGCCATCAAACTATATAATATACAAGTTTATTGAAAGTGTCACAGCCATTTTTTATCAGATAGGTACTAAATATCTGCTAAAATTGAGAAGCCAGCTTTTTGTAATTCATTTAATTAATTCAATTAATTTTGGGATGATATACGCTGCTCGGCATTATAGACAACTTCAAACACAACTAGCAAGCAATTCATTTTGCTCGGTATTACATACAGCGTTTGCTTCTTGTTGAAAGAAAAGTAGAATGTACTACGCCGAACTTCTTTAAATGCAAATATTATGAAATAGAAATAAATAACATTGTGTAGAGAGAGCTGTTAGTTGACAAGTTGCTGTAAAAATGTCCGAGAACAATCATTTTAAATGTGTAGCTATTACTAATTGTTACATTACTTTTGCTTTTATGAACCTATTCCGAATACTTGAAGTTTGAGCTTAGGACACGTTCCGCCCGTTCTAAGTACTCTCTAGTTGTCTGAATGGCTTAAGAGATAGGACAATAAGTACAAAGAAGTTGTAGAAAACTGTATTTTAATAAATAAATAGGTAGGTACCGAAGTACATAGATGCATTTTTAGATGTTATTGTCTTTGTTGAGTTTGGAATTCTTGAAAACAAACTCGATTTTAAAATAGTAATATAATGTACTTTAAGACAGGGTTCCATACACATTCTCTGGCTTTTTAGGTCATAAATAAATTAGTAAAGTATGGACGATTATTCAAGAACAATTGGCGAAACCTTCGATACAGCTGATGATTGAGCAATAATGCATTAATTAGTGCAATTTTACTAACATTATTATGTGTAAATTCTCCAAAAGTAAACAACATTTAGATTTGTAACTTCTCTTAGAATATTAAAATGTTGAATATATCGAGTAGGTATACTTTATCCGATTACTAAAAAGAAATAGTGTCTAGCCCATTCATTGCCCCTCAGAATCAAAACAATAGGCTATCTATTTATCTATCTACCTACCTACCTATCTATCTATCTATCTATTTATCTATCTATCGTGTAAATCACCCAATTAGAGTTGTTGGATAATCAGTTCTCCAACCATGTTTGGGTTTCATGAAAAATTATGGAGAATTTACACTTCATATTAGAATTTATTTAGTTTCATGAATTTTGTTTGCTCTGAGTCTGTTTTTCTATAACCAAACAAGATATAACACAACACTAAAATCCTTAAAAAACCCACAGAGAATATACAAAACACAGTTAATGAAATGTGGTTTTAGGGCCACGTAACAATGACTATGACCCAGGAAATGTTTTTCGAAAGATCATACTCAAAACTATGAGAATTTATAAAATTACAACTGCACAAAATAAGATTAACGGATAGTCATTTTTCTCTGCATTCTGAACTTGATTGTGACGGTCATAGCCATATATATTAGGTATTCAATACCATATTGTAATAATAGTATGACTACGATAGAAAGGAATACTTTGTAAAATAGTCAATTATGTTATGACATTGATTTACAACTTAATTACTATTTATTAATTTAACTACAACTTTTAGATATTACTGTTTTCAGGAACACAATAGAAAATTCTGATAGGTTTGACTATTTACAGCTAATTTCAAGACTAATGTTTAATAATAACGATTTAAGTCATTTTCATATCAAAGCAATACTTATTTCAGATTGTAGCCATTTTAAATGTAGAGAAAGGATAACTTCAACCAGATGTCTGTAAAAAAATCTTTGAGTTTTATATTTCTCTGATAGAATAATGACCTTAATTTAAAATTTTAAAAAAATAATTTCAAATTAATTAATAGTATTTTGAATTGAAAAAAGCAAATTAGTGCTTGATTTAATAAAGTCTCAATTATGAATACTAGCAGCTCGGAAGTAGAATTTCTGGTGATGATAAACTTAAATTGCATATTTATTTGCATTGTGGGTAAGGTTACTTATCTCCCACTCCCAGTAGTTATTATAATCCTAATCGTCTTTGTTTGCAGAAAGTTATAAGTAGATTTAAAATGTAACTGCAATTAATGAAAACATATCGAAATTAAATAAATAATTTTGATAAAATTAGTCATATACATATATTAAGGACTAGTATAATAGAAATCATTATATTTTAATTAAAAGAACAGTAAAAGTACAGCTTAAACATAGAAATTAGAAAAAGTACATTATGGGTATCTTGCACTACACTCAATCTAAAGCATGAAAAAATAGTCAAATGGTTACTGACGTGAGTATTCCATTTATTTTTTTGTGACTATGATAATAATACGCAGATTGGTAGAGTTTATCCGGCTAGTTTTCAGTAGGTACATGCATTCTTTTTACATAGATTCTTACATTCTTACTTACATTTTTAGTTTACATAGATGTTAAAGAAGAAAACTGTATATGTACTTCATCATTCTTCTAAATGCCAAAAAGGAAACTATACCTACTACTGACAAATTTTGAGCTGCGGAAACATAAATTAAAATTTTTAAACGAAACAAACACCCTCTAAAAAGTAATCTACTTTTAGAAAGAGAATTGTTTTTTTTCGTTTGATAGACAGTATCAACTAGAATTTCTGCGTTACATATAATACATTTTATTAATATTTGACTTAGGAAATAGCTTTAAAAGCTGCGGAAACATCGATATAAAGGAATTTGCACATTTAATAAGAAATGTAGTTCTCTATGCAAAAATGTATTTTTTTCAAGAGATTCTAGAAATAGGTAGATATATGTAGGTAATTTCATATTTGGAAATATAATCACCAATGAGTGTATTATAGGCGTTATCTGTTTTATACAAATAATAGTCGATTTAATGATGGTAGTCCTATAACTGGCTTGTTTTTTTATATATTTTGTTGAAATCTGAGAAACATAGATAGAATGCATAATATCACTTAAAACACGTTTTGCAGGTTCTTTATTCAAATTTCACAAATAATTAATGAACCTCTTGTGTTATTTTGTTCAAGAAACTGTATAGGTAAACTTAGCTTTTCTCTAAACTTTTCTTTAAATCATGTAGCTTCTGCGCCTAGTTAGGTAGGTACATGTGAAATTTGAATTTGGTGTTATGTGTAGAACTCTATAATGGTGAACAAATAAACAACTGTTTGACCAAAATGACTGCGAATATTGTTAGCGGTGGTGGCCAACATTACTAGGAGGTAGGAAATTCAAACAAACTACATGCACAGTTGGTTGTAAAACCCCAGGAACCGGCTTGCGAATACAAAGTTCGACATATCAGAGGACCAAAGTCCAGTATACAACAATTGGTATCAACTCATTAGAGAGAGAGCCCACTTCTTATAATAACCAGCTTATAATAATACCATTTTCCCGATTTGTTAAACACCTTTCTCTTGATATTAAGCACTTTTTGACCAAATTATTTTATCTTTAAAATATAATTTTATAAAACAGCATTGAAAAAATATATATGTAATACAGAATACTATTATACATAATATATAGTACTAGAGTATACAAACCATATTACTATAATATACTACAGAATATAATATAGTATATTCTAGGTATATAAGGACAAAGCCCGCTGATACAGGAGACATTTTAAAGTACCTAATCTTTTAAATAGGCACTCAAAAAATTGCATGGAAATACAAACCCTTTCAAAAGTAACCGTAACAGTATACAAAAAGTGAATAAAAGTCAGCAAAATAATTTTCTAAGGCTAAAATAAAAAAACAGTTATTTAATTTTGATTAAGTAATCAGATCTTGTATCAATCAAGATGTGGTTGGCCCTGAAAAGGCAATTGTCGCGTTCTCAAAGATTCAAGGTAGGGGATTCAATACTTTCGTATGCGAACCATTCTTCTCAACAACTTGTCTGCGGCGTTGTGGCATTGAAGAAATCATGTTGTCCAGGGTCTCTTGTTGGAAGTCATTCAATATTTCAGTTGCCCCTGCTTGGAGCAGCTGCTGCATCCCATGAACTTCTCTGCGGTCAAGCTCCCTCTTCAAAGCACTCCATAAATGTTCTAGGGGTTCAGATCGGGGCTGTTTGGCTGCCATTCCATAACAGTTATGTTGTTATTCCTGAAGAAATTCATCGTCCTGTTGGCTGTATTAGGTCTTACATTGTCTTGCATTAATGTAAAATTCGGATGCAAGCCGAAGAAAGGTAGCAGGTGTTCTTGAAGGATGTTGACATACCTCTCCGCATTCAAAGTACCCTGAAGGCGCTCAAGTTGAAATACTCCAGCTGAAGAGAAGGCACTCCAAACCGTGAAACTACCACCGTGGCCTTGTAATCATGGTTGAACAACATTAACAGGTGCACCACCTCGCCTAACCGGAACGTGTCGCCGTTGTGTAGTCTGTACAAGATGAATGGGGGTTTCATCACTCCATACAACAGAGCGCCATTGTTCC
>JAUYWI010109060.1:0-11029 GCA_034780595.1 Parotoplana pacifica
ATATAATAATCAGGCTTGTAGCACTTAGGCATTACGTGAAATACCTGACAGTAAATTTCAGTCATTACGTGAAATGCATAGAGATTTCAGTCATTTCATGAAACGACTGTGTGAATTAGTTATTTCACGTAATGTCTGAAATTTTCAGGCATTACGCGTAATGCATGGTTTCACGTTATGCCTGTAACATATATGTACATATATATTTCACTATATTTTGAGAAAAGTTTAAATAAATTCATTTGTCATTTTTAAACTATACTTATTACTCATTAATGCAGTACTACTCAACCGGGAATTTAACAAATAGTTTTGGAAAACCGGGAATTTCATCACATAAATTCCGCGGACACCCTGAATAATATATTAGAAACAAATGCCTGACAATTTTGGTTGCTGATCTAGGGAGCTTCTATACTGGGGTACTTCCATATTTCTAGCTCTAAGATCCATACCAAACATCCTATCTTGCTCAAATTTTTGGCTAATTTAATGGTTTTCAATGATTAATAATCATTGTTTACGTCCACTGGAATCATTTTTTCATAATCGTGTTTGTTCCAGGTCTAACATTACATGACCTGGATATGGTATGAAATAGTTTTATTAATCTTTTGCTGATAGGGGAGGGTGTTTTTTCATTCCTGCAGTTATTGCTAATTAAAGGTGGTTTATAGTTGAAATCAAAATCTATTTAACGGATAGTTTTTTTAATTTGCTGGAAATGTGCCAAACAATGTCCTTAATCATAGTAGAAAATTTCATTAAAAATATATTGTTAAAAATATATTATTAAAATTGTCAAAAATTGAACATTTTTTCAAACTCCTTGGAAGTTTCATTATATGATAAATATAAACTTTATTTAAATGGCTTATTATTTGGCGTACATACTTTTCTGGTACACTATTAGTGTGACAAGTAGAAATATGATACCTATATCCAAAATATGAAATTTGTGGTTCTCGGATTTTGGGACCAAGCCCAGCCAACACATTAAAAATGGATTTTTCAAAACTTCTATTTTTGTGAGCGAATTCAACCAAAAACCACTAAAATGATCTGTGTAATTAAAAAGTGAAGCTTATCATTTTTTGGCTCAAAGGTTGGTAATAAAGATCAATATTTAAAAAAATCCGGAACATATTTCAACAGAAATATATCTGCCGAATATTAATCAATTATGTGATTAAGTAGCTTCTGAATTGACATTTTTTCAAAAAGTAGATTTTGGCAGAGCCAGAGAGCCGTCACTTACCCAAAACTGTAAGAGAATATTGTTTCAGCATGCCAAACTTCTTGTAAATCGGGTGAGTGATATATTTTACAATACTAAAAAAAGCTGTCGGTCTTGGAAAGTATGCAAACTAGATATCAAATTTCCTGAATTGTTGACGCCATAGAGCTACTAACGTGGGTCCAGTTGTTGGTTTGTTAAGTGTCAGACCTGTTGCAGGCATCGGCGATCATGAAATTCCAAAGCTTCCTATCTAAAGCAGCATGAATTAAATCATTATTCCTGATATTATTTTTTATGGCCCAGTTGTCGAGGCTATTGTCGGTATCTATTTCTAGCTATTTTCCCATGTAAAACAAGCTTTTCTAAGTCACCATGCACCTGCCTTTTTCTGATGATCTTCATTTATGATCTTGAATTTTAAAATGGGAATCTTCTTTATTTGTCATGGGGCATGTGTGTGCCTAATTTCAGCCAAACCGTCCATGAGAAGTACCTCCCTCCACACGAAGTCTACCAAGTACACAAAAACGTGAAGTCTACCAGTGGTTAAAATGAAATTTTCCAAAGCTATATGGCAACTACGCTGAATCTGTATGAAAAATATTCAAAAGGATCTGAAAACTTATTAATTATTTTGGGCGGATAACCCCTTCCCCAAATTGCTAAAAAACGGCAGAATTTGTTTATTTTAAGTTCGAAATTTGCACACCAAATTCTCTTGCAGATCTTTTGACTGAATTTTTTATGTGACCCCACAAGGTCACGTGATGGCTCTTTGAATAAATGAAGTTGGTTCCAAAATTCACTTTTTACAAAAATAAAGAATTCTGAAGCACAAGTGAGACGTTATTTGAGCATTCAACTGAAGATCCAGATATATTCAATAAAGTAATATACACCCCTGGACAAAAGAAAGTGACCACCTAATTTTTTAAAGTTAAATTATCTTAATTAAATATTTAACGTTTTTGTAGTGTTATATCATCGGTATATTTCATTATAAGCATTTAATTTAATGGGAGTGCTTTACATGTATTTTTTGTTGTCATCAACAAATTGCCGTAAAATGTCTTTAAAGTCATAAACCTACTTCAATTTATAAATAAAATGTAATTATCCTTCTAAAAGTTGGGTGTTCACTTTCTTTTGTCCAGGGGTGTAGTTTGTTGAAACGCAGTTCAAATTGAATGGTCGCTTTAACCGCCATCTGTCTATTAGAGTGACACTAACCCTCACCATATTTGACACAAGAAGTCAATCGTTTAGGTATAACTGTATTTTGGGCAGACATTTGTAGTACAGTGGTATTATTAATTCTGAAAACCATCTAGCAATGCTGTAAAAACAAAAGTGTTTTAATCAAAATATGGCGTTTGATAGTACCTATATGTCAATACACAGTTTTGATTGGTAAATTCTGTGGTTATTCAATGTTATGCATTTTTCCTATACTGAAAAATATCGGTGACAAAAAGTTGATTCGATTTACCCAGTAGCCTAGTGGTTAGCGCATTGGACTAGCGATCCTAAGCTCGTGGGTTCAAATCCGCTCTATGACAAGCAGTAAATTGATTTGGTTCAATTACGAAAATCAGTGTCTACACAAGACCCCGTCTAGCTTGCGATCTTGGAATCTTCATGTTGGAGACTAGACTAAATTATGATTCCCAAAATCAACCTTCAGAGTAAGACAGTATTTTTTATTTACTTCAAATTTATATTAAACGTATTACAAAATATTTTGTGGCATTTTCAAATTAATTTGGTTAATCGAAACTAACATTTATCAGTTTTAATTTTGATGCTACCCTTAATTTATCTTATCTCTTATATATAAAACTATTAATAGCATCAAAGTTTAACCTATTAAAAAATATTGGCTTCGACTATAACCAAATAATTTGACACTTTCAGACAATGTTTATGATATTTTTAGACATCTGTAGTGTAAATTTGAAGTGAATAAAAGCAACTCCCCAGTATTTTGAACATTAGAAAATTAGAAATCATAATTGTGGAACATATGCTATGTAATAAAACTATCAAGCCTTTGGGACGCGATATTATGATTAAAATTCTCTCGGATCCCGGACTACAATTTATCCCTGCTATCAGGAATCTTACTAACTTGAATGATTAACTATTTTCAACAAGATGGTGCTCCGCCACACAATACTCTTATTGTTAGACATCGGTTGGATGTCACATTTCCTGGCCGATGGTTTGGGGCCTATTCAGTGACCAGCTCGGTCACCTGATCTAATATCTCCTTATTTATTCGTTCTGAAGGACAAGCTATATGCAGAGAAACCCTTGGAAGATTTACAAGAAAGAACGTATTATCACTGAGTGCAGAAAAATTAATTCAGCTCTTTGTCAAAAGGTATATGATATAGTGTTTGTTTGACTCTATTGCTGCTGGTAGAAAAAATGGAATATATATCATGAAATATGTAATGTATTTTAAATATTGTATATAATGGATTTTATACATTGTTTTGTCTTGATTTGGTTCAAGGAACTTATGGACCACACTGTAGTAATGGAATTGGTTAAATATTTGGTATATAGCCTAATACTACATTCTTTAATTTACAGGTTTTTTGAAAGTATTGATTTTTATGACCAGGGTGCAACCTGAGAGCCAAAAAACAATCGATAATTTTTACTTTTGTATTTCATAAAACCGCCTAATTGAATTTTTTAAAATTTGTGCAAATTTACTACATTTCTATCAACTAGACATTTCCATTAATCCCTCGACCTGGCTAAAAAATTAGCCCCCCTGAGCCTGGAGTGGATTGGTCTGAAATTTGGTATATATACATAGATATATTTAAAGGATTCATCGACATTTTTTAAACAAAACGTCGATAAGTGGGCCGAGCTAGGTCCAATGATGTCATCAGGTCTGAAAATAAAAGTTTTTCCGATTTCTTCAAATTTCAAGTGTAACACAAATCACGAAATATTCTGATAGCGATTTTTTGGGGGGCAACAAACCGAACATCATTTCTTGCTTTAATTCGAGATTTAGAATTAGGAAGGCATTAGAAATAATGTTTTAGAAATTTGATGCCTCACTTTTATAGTTGCTAGGCTGAGGCCAGTGTACTGAGGCAGATCCATTAAAATTAAATTCTTAAAAAAGATTTTATTCACAGATAAGTGATTTAAAATAGTTTCTAGGTCAAAAAAAGATCTCAAAACCAATTTTTGACTTCGGAAAAAGCTATGGATTTATAACTACACTAATAACATATCAGATAAAGAATAGATACGTCAAGTATGAATAAAATCCAATTTACTATTCATATTTTATTAGGAAATTAAATGTTATCTTTTCCATCTAAATATATAATTTCTGGTACAAAAATTTTGTACACTGATGCCATATTATTTCATGCGAGTCATCTGTGATAAACCTTACCGGCTTTCCCGCGACGACAAGGGACTAAAACATATTTTCCCAAAAATTTATGATTTTTTGTTAACAATTTCCCATTTATAAAATTCCATATACTTATTTAGCATAAGTAAAATATGAATAGTATATTATCTACTCTTTATCTAATATTTTATGGATGTACCAACTAAAAAAGCTATAGATTTATCCAAAATTAGAAATTGGGGTCCATTGATTTTAGAAGTAAGACTAGCGAATGTATTTTTTCGGTTTTAGGGCATAAATTTAATATTTTCCCAAAAAGTTATTTTTGGATTTGTGTTACTCAGTTCCTAGTAGACCTACACACCAAATTTGAAGTTAATTAAACAAACTTTATTTTTTTTACTTAATTACGTCATCAGCCCCCTTATCGATTTAAAAAAACCTCAATGAATTCTAAATTTCAGCCTAATCCATCCATGGAAATTTGATGAATTGTTTTCGCGGAGATTTTAGTATAATTTCAGTTCAAAGATTGGGCCAAAATAAGCAATTTATGACATTTTTGTGTCAAATCTCCATATATACTCAATTTCACTGGTGAAATTTTATAACTACTACATAATAAGAAGTATGATACAGAGACATTTAAATAACTTATCTTTGGTAAGATGAGCAAGATATTTAATGTTTCGTCTGGTTTTTATAGCGATTTTAGTGAAATACTGATTTTTGGCGAAAAAATCAAAATTTGTATGCATAATATCAAATCAGATATATTGCTTTGCTGTTTTTTGTAGTTTATGTTTCTGATTTTTAGAATTGATAAAAATAAACTATCTTAGACTTGCCAACCGTCCTGTATTTCCCAGGACAGCTAGATTTTGAAGCAGTCCTGGTTTTTAAAATTTTGGTGTCGTATTACACATTATTTTTGCAATCTAGTGAATATATTTTATAATTTAATTTAATTGTATTGTTTTACATTTTTTTAATTTCCCACCAAAAAAACTATTTCGTGTGCAGTTATATTTTATAAAACCATTAAAAATGCTTATAAAGGTTGGACCCCGGGACCCCTTTAAAAAAATAGGATAATGGAGTAAATAATTCCTGGATTTTTACTTAGTTAGGTTGGCAGGTATGCTTCAGAACCGTCTTTTGTGTATTTTAACTCCAAATATGTGTTTATGGTTATTTTTGTGTTGTTACTACTTTTAGGATGATGTACTTTAGGATAAGTATTTAAATATAACATCAGACTTGTGATTCTCCTGAAATGTATTTAAATAAGTGACACAACTAAGCAGGAAAATGACCATCCGAACTTACTGGGCGGATTTCTTTGAAATTACCAAAACAGTTTTGATATGTATGGTGGGCTGCTTCGAAGGACCAAAGACCCATATTACACTATGTATAGAACGACATTTTTAAAAAAATAGTTCATTTGAAATAACAAGAACTGAGTATCAAAGCACGGCATCAAAAACTGTATTTTTATATATTTACCACGAAATCGATATAGATACATTTTGAGTGGATGTTGTAGATGAAATAAAATAGAAATATGATAATACATAATTTGGTTTTTATGAGTTTTTTAGATACGGAACGAAAAGTCTGATTCTTTTTACTACAAAATAAGGATCTCGGTTTAGTACCCAGGTCTAAGATCCACTCAATAGAACATCATGAATTTGGAACAATGATTCATTCACTCGTTTCAGGAAACCTATTCTGTGAAGTTTCAATTAAGGGCATTACATCCTAATCATCACATATTATTCCAAATGTTCAAATATTTGATGTTAATGATAATGTATAAACGTTTGTAGTAATGATATACCCTGACACTTAAAGATAAACAATCAAATATATGTAAGTTTCAGAAATAATCAAGATTATTGGATTTTTTAGGTTATGACCTTGAAAATCCAATGGTTATTTCGAAAAACAAAATACCTAATTTATACAAAGGCTTAACATTACAAAGATAATTATAAACATTTATACATATACATATTTAAAAATTCAATTATGGTTGGCCCAATTGTAGGTCAAATATATTAAATTTTGGAATTATAATTTATAGAGCAAATTATCAAATTTTATTGCTGAAATATTTAATGTTATTTATTAGTCAATAGCTAAAAGAACAAAAATCAATAATATCAACAACATAATAAGTAGTTACAATTTTGTATTTAAAAATTGGAATTCATATCTATCATAAATGTTGAATTATAAGCCTTAATGTGAAAAATTGTCACCCCTAATACATAGGTTATTCCGAGGAGACATATTTGAATATCAAATCTCATATTCTTCAGTTCTATTCCATTCAAAATTGATACTTAAATTTTAAGAAATGTACGTTGTTTCTGTTAGTTCAAATTAATGTTTCAAATGTTAGCAATTGGTTCAGTAGCATAAATAAGAGGTACTCAGAACTTATGTCTAGTTAGTTTCAGTTATTACCTACTATTTTAAAGAAATCAGTTCCAGTAGTTCTGGAGAATAAAACCTGCAGTTGGGCGTTCGAAATGTGCCTGTGCATGTCTCTATATAAAACTCAATTTTCTGTCCACTAGAACTTCAGTGCTTATAAATTACAATCACAAGTCTGTATACAGGGTGGGCCATAATTTCCTGTTAATTTAAACAACCTATTTTTTTAAATGTATATAATAAAATAACTTATAGATATTACAACAGAAATAAGGAACAACCTTAAATATTACAGTATCAGTCCCAATTTGGGAATTTTAATCAATTTGTATACTGACGGGGAATTATGGCCCACCCTGTACTTTACTTTCTGGAGAGGTGAGTAAACACTGATATTGTCGGTCAGAGCATTGGACAAATCCTACCTCCCCCTCGAAATTTCGAGTAGGGTTGGGTAGCCGGCTCGCGATGAAACTCCAGTTTTTAATTTGTTAAGTAATTTATCTTTCAATAAACCAGTTTTCATAAGTTCGTTTACTTTTTTATTTTTTCAAACTAGGAAATTTTGGGTCCTAAAAATTACCTGATTCAATAAGATAGTAGCGATGTGATTTTTCACAGTCCGTTTTGGCGGTTGGACCAGCTTAAAGGTCAGAAACATCAACTTTTTTTTAAAGGACTAGAATTAACATGAATCAAATATTATATTTCGTCTTCCTATTTTGACCTAATAGTAGGATTCTATTGCTGATAATATTTTCCAAACAATTTTTTCTATATATTTTTGTTGCTGAGATATTAAATACCTATTGATTTTTTAAAAATTAATTTTAATTAATTCCGCAACAAGAAATAGATCTACATATACAAAATCCTTTTTTTGCAAGATTTTTGAGAAATGTTAAATTATATTCCTAAATTTTGCAAATCAATAATTTTTGCCCTATATAGGTCAAATAAGTTAGGTAATTGAAAGGAGCTAATTAATGTTTGAATCATTGAATAACAAAAGCTTATTATTATTCAATTCTCGTCTATTCAAAATTGATGTTTTTGGCCCTTTGAGCTGGTCTAAACCAAAGATTGCGTGATTGACTAATAAATGTGTATAAAGGGAAACCTAACCCTATTAGGTAGGTATAACTTTATTGCTACGTGTTTTGTAAAACATCTTCAGGCAAATTAAACTTACATTTAATACATTTTTAGAACAAAGTGTACAAAACCGATATACCGGCTACGTATTTAGATTCAACCAATTCCGGCTTTTTTGAAGTGAAAAAGTCATTTTTTTAAATTGCCCAAAACCGGTGTAGGGGGTATTTTTCAATAGAGTTCAGAAAATATGGTCAATAATTTTAATTAATGTTTTAAAATGGCCTACGGCGCTGTTTTTGTCTATTTAAAGTGCTTTATTATTTAAGGCTTATTAGCCCCAGACCACCCACAAACTTCAATTTCGGCTTTTTTTTAGTTTAAAGCAAAATCACCCCTGATATCAATTGAACTGTTACTATAGATAAATTTAACATTAAGCCTGTTCCGCAACCTTTTTATGGTGTCCGGCCACTTCTAAGATTTTGTAAAATTATATACGTATAAAATAATTGAACAATTGAATATTTTAAAAGTTCAATGTGACAGCACATAATTATTAGTGGGTAATAAAATACATTGTATTAGAATTTAGATAAGGTTTTATACAGGGAATACTTTAAGTCCCTGGTTTTATAATGAACCAGAGGGTGAAATAAATGGTGCTGTTATAATATGCACATTACAACTAACAAAACAAAAACGTTAATGTGAAGACAGTGACTGTATCAAGTCAGAAATCTTTGAAAAATTAGGCTGCAATTTTGTTACAGTGACAATTGTGTGCTGGGTGATAAGTTTGTTACGATACTTATTTTTCACAACAATAAGTTGATCCAAACATAGAAAAAAACTTTTTTGCCAAACATCTTTAGATTTTGATGGTGGACTTTCTGCCAAAATGATTGCAGATATCATGCATGTGTTCGTTTCAGCACTTCATTGGATTGTAAGTTAATTGACTATTTCGCTCATTTAAAAACGTTTCTATCGGCTGAATAAGGTGATAAAAATGGTCTAGTACTTTCCCTCTCGACAGCCAGCGTACATTTGTATGCCTGATAAGTTCATCATAGTTAGTGACGTTACCTACTTACTCATTGGCAGATTGCCAAATTGTCTATGGTTCAAAGCATTTGTATGAATAAATCTTACCAGATGAATAATGTCAACCATCGACTTCTTCAAAGATTTCACACCGAAGAGCCTCTAAATTTTCCTGGTGAATGATGCAATGATAGCTGAGAATGTCATTCCTAGCTTCATTACTACTTTTAAAAAGTGTTGTAAACCCAACATTGCGTCCTGTTATTGATGGTGTACCATTAGTTGTAAGAGAGAAAACCTTTATGAGGGAAACGTTGAACTTTTAATGTTGTAGATACGGTATCGAAAACATTCTAACCACGTGTTTGGTTCAGTAAGGGCACACGATCGAGTATATCGTTTATAAAAATGACGTTTTATTCACCGGTCATCAAAAGGCTGCTAACAGCATACGGCCATTTTATTATGTATTTTTCAAGTGTCCTTCCGGCCACAACATGCTTTCTTACCAGCCACCTGTGGCCGGCAAAACATAAGATTGCGGAACACTGATTAAGAGGTGGTATGAATTTCTGGATTAACAAACTTTAATTTTTAATTCAAAATCATTACTACCATTACGTTAATAGAAAAATTTGAAAACAAATTTGTTAGTGAGTATTAAAAGACACCCTTCTGGACAAGATGTATCTGACAACATATTACAATTCAATAAGAATTTTAAGGATTTCTTTTTACTACCCGAAAAAATTGAACTAAAAGTATACATACAATCACAATAGCATCCAAATTAGCAGACACTATTTCGACCCTATTGTAGGAAATCAGACACTAAATCAGACTACTAAAAAAGTTCGGACTAGTGGCTCACTAAATACCTAATTATCAGATACTATTTCGATCCCTAATAGGTTTTTTCTCGGGTAACATTTGTAATTTTCTAAAATGTAAAAAAAAACAGACTCAAAATAGAGACAAACAGTCCAAAATTTGTTAAGATTGCTCATTCATTACGCATGTCGTCTCGACTCCATTTTGGAAGAATAATCGCATAATGTAAATTTAATATAGTCATCTTTCTAAATAGGTAATTTATTTTGGCATTGTAAGTAAAATTATGACCAAATCGGTGTATCTATATGTTGCGTTTCAGAAATAGTTATAGTATGCAACTTTAGAACATTTTGTAAGCAAGTAAATAGTAGGTATTACATAATGTACGTTTTCTTTTATGTAGTAAAGCCACATTCCGCCTTCACTTTGAAAAGTTATTAAATATAAAACTACAAATATATGTAGTACATAAGCAAATTCATTCATATTAAAACGTAGATGCATAAAGTAACCTACACTTTGAATAATAATAAATATTAGTATCTGAAGAAGAATTTTCTTTTACTTTACCTTGAATAATATACTTTTTGTGTGAAATATGCTACTTAGTAGTAGTGTAAATTACATATCATTTAAATGTATTGAAATTAAACTACATCGTACAACAGACATCGAGAATGAAATGGAATTAGAATATCTTGAGTAATACACGATGTATAAAGACTACAATATAGAGTAATTGGGCAAATGTCGAACATAGGGTAATGTCGAACACCCTTAATCAAATTGCCATATATAGGGTGTGTAATAAAAAAACGGCGTTTTTGTATTATGATAATTTGATTGTAGGTATAGTATTTTCATCAAAATCAGTGGTTTTAAGTTTTTAGTGTAGTAAACTATTCTAAGCAAAAATGATATAAATATTTATGCTTTTTAAAAATTATATAAATCGATAAACAGCATGCATTATT
>JAUYWI010109071.1:0-11029 GCA_034780595.1 Parotoplana pacifica
AGCGTCCACTGTGATGGGGTGCAGCACCTCAGAGGTCGAGGGGACCGGGGCAGGGGGGGGGTGGGGCGCAGGGGCCGCCTCGGGCTCCAACTGCAAGGAGAGGGCGAAGTTGTGGTCCTCGATCTGCTTCTGGACCTCCTCGATGTACTGCTGCTGACGGAGATAGGAAACGATGTAATCCTGGCGGGAAAAGGCTGAAACAAAGAGATGTTTTGGGTCGTTTATAAAAGGTAGAAATCCTCATTTCTGTGTTCAACATGCAGGTTATTAATTTATCTGGCTCATATTCAAAATCATTTCAGTAATCGATTTTTCGTTTGCCTAAATTTAATAAGTTGATCTATAGAATGCCTAGGTTTATGGACATGCGATTAAGCAATTTTACAATAGAAATGTTGGGCTACACACAAAAAATTCGTATTGAAATAGTCATATTTTAAACGATCGTACACTTGTAAAGTTGCAATTAAAGAGTTGGATTGCATATAAATACGACTTTTCCGTACTATGTTCATTTTGATTATGACTAATTTAATGATACGCCTAAATCGAGTAAGACCTTTTACATCTCTGACTTTTACCATGAATATTACAGTGAGAAATATCTATGTAGTTTTCCATAGATAGATCTGACCTTTATAACAGACAGGCGCACAGAAGTGCATCAGTTTTATTGAGCAGAACAGTCACAGCCGTTTTCCTCTGAGTATTACCTACAAGGGTCAAGGAAATTACCTCGGAAACCAGTGAGGTTAGTCAAAGGCTCCGTAGATGTTAAGAATGATTCAGCTGATGCAATGACTAAAAATAATTGATGATGCTCAACCTCACACATAAAGACAATGGATGTACAGCTTCTAGATGTGTCACTTAGCGATAAGAGACACTCCAGCAGTGTTCCTCCAAACTTGTTCTGGTGATACAACCTCTCGCCCCCCCCCTCCCCCTTAATAATGAGCACTTAGAAAGTTCATCAGAGTCTATGTAAAACAAGTTAGAGCAAGAAACAAAAATACAACAATCACCTGATCACCTAGCAGCCTATACCCTGAGGTCAAACAAATAACACAACATTCAAAGACAACTGGAAAACCCAAATTCTTGCCAGATCAGTGTTATAGGACTTCTGAAAATGGGCCACATTTGGGACATCTGGGAGATAACGTAAATGTTTTAAACCCCATAATAACCAAATCCAGTCAATACATTAAGCTTTGTCATGTTGGCAATGTGTGCAAATTTCATAGAAATCGGTTCGGTGGTTTTCAAACAATGAATGGCTAAAGTTTGCTATTTTCTCAAATTATTTCTTCAACTAAACACACACCAGTCATGGAACACCAGTTTAAATAGCTTTAACAACTTAATTTCTATGTACTTATCATCTTCGGCATTAAACTATCAAACAAGACAATCATCATCATGCAATTAACCGGTCACTTTCTCCTTCATCATGGCCCTCTAAGAAGTAAAACAGACATAGGTATGCTTATTAGAAACCAATCTTGCCTCAATAAGACCACGCATGCATCACAAAAGTCACGCCAAACATCAACAATCTATGGCAGCGTCACCAACAACACAACTACACTGAAAGAAAAATCAAATCAATACGTCTGTCATGTCAACAAAATATTAAACCATCACATATTAAATCATACCAAGAAACAAAATTGCACGTTTAAATAACAAATTGATCAATACTAATTATATCAGAAGATTACAGGAAAGGTGGTTTTGTAAAAATAATGTATTAGTTAAGCAATTTATCAAAATATTACTTGCAAGTAGTATTATATTTTAATCATAATTTTAATTTAAAAAATCTAAGATACTTTTACGAAAACATCTTTCCTGTAAACGTAGGCCCACTTGTAACAACAGAAGTCAGTAGTACAAATTTGACGTGAACCGAGGCAACTTTTTCACCAATAGTTTTCAGCATTGAAAAAAATAAATATTTTAAATAGTACGCTCGAAAGTTTGACTAAACTAAACCCAATCTCTGGCTCACGGACTAACACAGAGTTGTGCGTGTAGATGAATGCAACACGCACTTGCGGAGAAATATTCGAGATCTCTGCTGAACTTACGATATTCGGATTGCTGGAAATTGGCGATCACTCGGAGGATGTTGTTGATGAGGTCGGTGCGGACCTGAGATTCCGACTATCCCTGAGCGGGGTGGGCTGTGTTGATGTAGGTCAGATCTGACAGGTAGAGACCTGGGGAGGAGAGCAAATCGGAGTGATTAGAGAAAGAATAGGAGAGATTAAAAGAGGTAATATGAGAGATTTGAAAGGTACTAAGAGAAATAAGAGACAGTAGGAGAGATCAAAGAAAAAGTAAGAGAAATGGATAATTAAGAGAGGAATTGAATAAGATAAAAAAGATTAGTTTTGCTGTAAGTATTTTTCCAAACACTGCCAAAGAGGAAAGCGGCTGTCGTACTAACAATTTTATTAAGCAAGCAGACAATTTATTTTAAGCCAATAAATTATCCATTAAGCTTTTTTTTTTCAAAAATCCTATTACGTCACTGAATTTGCTAAAAAGTGTTGATATGCTTGGCCATAAAGAAAAATATGTATTCAATGAAATCAAATTTTAACAACTGGACAAGGCACATTGAAGTAAACGATTACGTAACACTTACCTATATATGGAATACCGGGAAGTTTGATAGATTGGGTGAATTCTCGCAGCTTATTCGAATTGTCATCACTACAGAACAACTCCTCCAACTTTTTGAAAGTGTTGCGCTCCTTGTAGCTCAGCCCACTCCAAGTCTGCCTCAGCCGGTAGATGCATTGCACCTGGAGCGCTGTGAAGATGGCCATCGCCGAGTAGAGGTTGTTCAAGTTGAGCAAATGCTGAAAACAAAACCAACCAACCAACAGTGTAGATATCGGTTACAGAGATCAATACTGCCCCTAGCCCGTTAGTAGAGGACAGAGGCGGGGTTTAGAAGACATAAATCTATCCTTTCTACTCTCACTAAACGTTTTTCTCTGTCTATTTCTCTTTCTTGCGGGCCCATCTCAACCTAAATAGCTTTTCTGCCCTTCTAAATCTTCAGGTTAGTTTCCCTTAATAGTGAAGTTGTGGGGTTCGACTTATAATATATCTATAGAAAGAGAGATCAACCAAATGGAACCATGGTTCAGGATATTAGATAGAGCGATGAGCTGTGAAATTAAACTCCTAAATTCCAACTAAACAACAACCCTCCACTCAGGAAATGTCTCCACTTTATTATACTTGTGACTGAACCACACCAACCCAGTATGTATGTAGGTATGCATGTGGCATAGATGATAAAAGTAGGTAGGGTGTATCCACAAATCAGCACAACCTAGTCAACCCTAACTAACCTCTCACAATGCACAGCATGGATCGGCAAGAATTTGTTTATATGCCAGTTAAATCAAGCAGAACAATCAGCTAAGTGCAGTCGCAGTCAAAATATATAATTATCTTTTAAAAATTCAAGTGCAGAAATTAAACCTCTCTGTTTTATCAAATTAATCATGTTAGGTTCAATAAAACTACACTGGCAATAGGAATGCCAAAAATAGTCGCTTCTACTGTCTTTAGAAAGTGAAATGCGGCCATACACAGTCACAACTTTTGGACAAAGGTAGGAAATAAAAAATGGGAGGCCAATCGGAAGGCCGATAACGTCATCAGATCTAGCATCTAAGAAGCAACAAAACAATAAATGTGTTCCATATTATTGATTCCATCGCCGACAACTATTCGACTCTCGGGTGGTATACACACCTAGTTAAGTCAATCCGACAAAAATTCATTTTTTGGGCGGCCCGGATGACATCATCGGCCCTGGCTCAGTCCCTTTATCGATTACCGAGTCAGTTTCTCCTTGACCATGTGCTATCCCAGTGGTGCACCAAATTTCAACTGAATCAATTCAAGGACAAGATTATGATTGTGTAACCAGGTGGATTGACAACAAAAGTGCACAGAAGTCGGGCGAAAATCAGTGATATCTTACCAAACTCTTTAAGTGCTATAATCAAATGTTCCTCAGTATTATTTCTGTACTGCTCCAACATTCTTCTGTCTGAGATAGAGAAAACGCTCGCAGGGAGAAGTTTAGTTATCAATGTCACTATATAAATCATTCATTTCATAAAATAGATACCAATTTAGTGGAAATCAGTATGATAATATGCAGGGTTCACCCTAATATAGGGGCCTTTATACATCCGCCTCTATTTATAAAATAAGTCTAGCGGTATCAAAAGTCGATCCATAAATCACAATAATGTTTCATCAAAGTGTATTGATAGAATGCGACACTAAATTCGATTTAATAACACACATAGAAACTGGACCCTACTTTTATCTGTCTAGATATGTACAAGTAGGCACTGCAAAACATAACTATCAATAAGTAGGTACCATTCATGATGATTTACAACAAGCATTTAATGTTTTTGATGTAGACAGCCACTTTACTGATGAAATAGTCAAATAACAATAACTATGTGAAAGTTAGACAAATGAATAATAATAATAATGGGAATAATTTTCCGAAAATCCGCCACTTCCATAACATTCCCAGTACTGGCATCCAAACAAGCAACGTTTCCGCATTGTTCACATGTAATTATTTCAACAATTTCATTTTGACTAAATAAATAATTTAGAGCCCATGTAGTCACCAAATGAAATATCCCATTGTGCCTTCACTAAACGTATTCTATTCATTCTTCTTTTGTGTTTATTTCATTGTCCTTTCATAAGGTAAACATTTTCAATAAATAAGTAACTGTAGGTACTACAGCGGCCAGCCAAATTGAGCAACTTCAGCAAATCAAAACTCTGGAAGAACTAATTTGGCGTAAACTTTGGCTAAAAAACTCCGGATATCCGAAATAAGACTGCAACCTATCATCCCGTATTCTACCCACTTTCCTTATCTGAAAAATTGCCAATTAATCATTAAACGAACAGAACATTTTTCTTTAAACATTTGTGAACGCAAAATTCTAGAACTTTTCCTAATTATATTATGTTTAATAACTTTTGATAACATTTTGATCATATTTACCCCAACAGTTCTTAACAAGGTCATCCATTTTGGACCAAATACAATATTTTTTACTCTTGGTGCCCTAATATCACCCATTACATTGTTGTATGTATTCACATTTGTTCAAAACTTGTTTTTCATACAATATGACAATTATTGACCCAATAATAATAAATTTATCAAATGATCTGAATTGGATTTCAAAATGGTGACAAAAAGCTGGTTAATCACTTTTGTTTTTAAAATGTTAACCTGCTATAACTTTTACCCATTTCATAAAAACTATTTAATTATAATCCCATCTGTAGAACAAGTTGCTCTAATAATAGACCAATTTTCATCACCACAATGCAATCCTAAGTTAGAATTTCATAGGAGTGGGCGAATTGCCCCCCCCCACAAACACATGTACCTGAATGCGTTAAATACCCCGGTGTGGATAGGGTTAAATACCCAGGTATTGATAAGGTTAAGCAAATCAACCCTAGTTTAATAATTTGATTATTAAAGCTCATTAAATCAGAGCACACGGTCAGAAATAGGTCTACCATGATTGACAGTTTTATTTATATCTCTATGACTATGAGCACAAGACCTCGTTTCTAGAGCAATGTCTCAAGTAACAGATGAGACATAAAATAGCCGCCATCGTGTAGGATTCCCAGTCATTACAGTACAATACGTGGAACCAATGGCGCACGAATAAAATCACAAGTAACATTAAAATTAATGTGACCTATTTCGATTTATGATCGACTGAGTTCAGCCAGAAATTAATTGCACTTTTAATTGGCTGTGTGAAAGTCGCCATGGCTATTGCAGAACTGAAATCAGATCAGATCATTATAGATCACATTCATTTTCCACTGAGGTTATTAATAGCCAAAACAAGAAATTAACGTCGTCTAGTTAACCAGGAAACATATTGCACGATTGGAATTGGCATGAAGGTTCTATACGCACGACTATACCTATTCAAGAGATAAATAGAAAAAAATTCTCATCAGAACAAAAACTCTGTCATACACACCATTATCGCTCAGAGTTGTAATCAATTTCTGTCTATGAATTAATGCGGTAACACAAATATTATCAGCCAACGCAACCTACAATGCATACTCAGATAAAAATTAGAACTTAATTGTTACCCACAGTTTTTCTCCTGATCACCAGTTTGACACAACTCACCTCACCTATGGAGAGTAACGCTATCAGAAAGCTGGTTCCAAGAATTGGTGACAAATGACTGAGAAACCAACTCAAAGTATGATCCCAGTTTTCATGTATCACCTAGAAGTTTCAAGTACCAACCTAGAGATATACAACGATCAAAATGCGTTGCTTCGATTAGTAAAACGAAAAACTGTATGTAGGAAAAAAGTATTTACCCAAAGATATTTCTAATGGAAAATAATTTACCAATTCTGGTGTAGAGTAAAACCTTTTTATTGGATATTCTTACTCTATGGTGCAGAGTGGGACCCTTTGAATTCAATATTCTTACTCCTTGGTGCAGAGTGGAACCTTTATATGTATTAATCTTACTCTATGGTGTATCGTATGCTTACTCAAATATATTATACTTGTATAAATAACAAAACTAATGAATAATTCATCCGTACTCAAATCCCTGCTATAGAAGAAGTTCACCTTGTTAGTAACAGATAGACACGTCGCAATTATGCAAATAGACATACAAAAATGAGGATACCCTCAAACAAATAGCCTATTCAGAAAACTTTTTTCCGCTAATTAAATAAAGCATCTCCTTGGAACAAACCAGCGGCGTCTAACAAATTTTAATATAAAAAGACTAAAAAGCTGAACTACCTAGCAAAAGTATACAAAAAAGAAAAAAAAACTGATCAAATTAGTTCACCAGACTCATTCAGTCAGACGAAAGCAAACATAGATAGGCAATCTCGACATTCAAATTGATGACGAAGTTGAATCACTCACCTGCTGCCTTACCTACTCTACGCCAATAAATTAATGTTTTAGTAAAATGAAATACAATCATAAAGCCCAACATGCAAAAACCTATTTCAATTACATTAAGGGGAAGTCAATTTTTTCTAACAGTAATAAATTCCGTATCAATAAAAATAAATAATAAAGTTTAATAGCGGAAGTTAATAGTTGGAGAGTTCTGACAATAAAAGTTTAGGAATAACTCCAATATAATAACTGAACAGTCTAAATATACATCAGCGATCACATCAGTTTTATGGGTTTATTCAGCTTAGTGGAGATATTATGATAAGACACGGCACCGGGTTCCATTTCGAATTTGATGGACCACATATTTAATGAGTTAAATACTCCTCCAACTCCTCAAGTGCTCATAGAATCCATAAAACATTCCAATGATCCTCAGGAATCCATTAAACATGCCAATATTCAATCAATCTTCTGGAATTCATAGAACCCTCCAATAATTCTCTGAAATCCATAGAAAATGTCATCAATCCTAAGGAATTCAATAAAACCTTCAAGTTATCCTCTGGAATCCATAGAATAGTCTACCAATCGTCTGGAATTTATAGAACCTTCCAATAATACTTAGAAACCCATAAAACATTCCAATAATTCTCAGGAATCCTAAATACCTACCAATAACCTTCAGAAACCCATAGAACCTAACACTAATTTTCAGACATCTTTCTTCAATCATCAAGAGTATGCATTGATCCCCAGAACAATTTGACCCTTCCAATCCTTTGTTGGAGTCTCTTGCCTAAGACCTCTAACAAAACCATATGCGCTATTTCTCAAAGTCTGTTTCCTATACAAATCAATATTGTTAGATGTGCAGATGCCTCAGCATTTCAGTTCTATTCACGCCACACACTCCCCCAAAATAGATTCTGATTCTCAGAGATAATTGAATTTATCGTGACAAAGCCTACCGAACAACTTAATTACATGCACCAGCTAGCCAATTGATGGATCAGCATGTCTGTATTTTGCACCAATATACATAGATATCGGTAATAATGTAGTCAAAAATTAAACATTTAATGCCAAGTTAAAAGTGCAACAATCTCGACGAGGCAACTAACTCAACAGAACTTTAACTGAACACACACAACAGACAGCTCTCCCAGGCCAGCGCAGTACAATTACATTACATACTCAATTAGGGACTGAAACTTCAATTTAAAACTACACGTCCAGCAGAATAGAACGTTGGCAAGTTATGCAGCTCAGCGCAGTTGAGCACCAAACAAATAAACAAAAGAGAGGTTCAGAAATCAATGAGAAATAATTGAACGACTGGATCCATTTTTTCCCTCACAGATAGCAATCCAAACTTCACTAGAGGTAAGTACACTAATCCATACTACTTTGCGTGCCTGGATATACTTCAAACGGGAGCGGAACTCCTTCTAGGCTGACTATTGATTTGCCTGAACCCCGGAAATTGAGCACATGATGTCTACACAGATTTATTATTAGTAGCAAGGACCAACAACAGGTGGCTGGCTATCAAATAATCCCCTCCAACTTAATTGTATTGAGGTAATCACCTGCTACACCTGTTAGCCCAGAAATGTGTCACAATACAACACACTCTCCCCATTAAACTGTCGATCAACATTATATAACAGTCACACTGCAACCAAAATATCCGCATAACTCGTCCATCATCAGTATAGTTAAAGAAACTTTCTCACTAGTGCAATAATTAAAAATCACCTCCTGTCGAAGACCCAATACCAACTTTCAGAGTTTCATTAAGGCCCCACTATACCCAAATATTTACTGAAGAAAAAGAGAACCACCACAACATAAATCCATCATGATTCTGTTCTTGCTATTGTCAATCATTCATCGCATATATCAACCTACCAACAACAAATAATGGACTTACCTTAGATATCTTGATAAAGTGGGCCAACACATCGATGCGTTTATTGAGGTTCGTCATGGACAGAATCTCACGTTGCACCCAGAAATTGAGCTGTAACAAAACACGCACCATGTTCAGTTTAAAAAAACAATGTAACATTAAATAACTATTCTTGCTAAATAACTATTCTTGTTAAAATAGTTATTAGTCTTAATGGTTTCTGTAACCTATTAGGGCCAAAATATCGACCAGTCTGACCATTTACACGCAGTTACGTACTACAACAGCCAGACCCAAGTGGTGTTGCTGTTGTTGATGACACCTGTATAGCTGACCAAAGGGTGCATTACATCTCAAAGTCTACGCAACGTTGAGTAGAGGCGGACTCAATTTACATATTTGTCATGTAAACAACTAACTTAACTCCACTATAAATAGCCTGCCTTTAGTTACCGACAATAAACTTTGAGCACACTCAAAAGAGGAGCAAAGATCAACAAAAATTTTATCTAGTAGAGTAGTAGACATGGTGGAAAGTACAACGCTGAAAATACGCGGTCCTCTATGGCTATAAATGACCAAGTTGAATTTATTACACCACACGTAAGCTCCTAAATTAGGTAAGCCACAAAACAATCGGCTATGTCAAATGCAAAGCATGACACATTCAAGCTAAAGTTCGATTTCAAAAAGACTGGTTAAGTCAGCTCAAACAAGTTTTGGTAGGTACTATATAACGAAAATGTTCCAAGCTAGGCAGGAAGTAACAGAATAATTTATTAACATGCTATTTATCTCACTGTACCACAACAAAGGTGACTTTCAGACGTCAGGTTAACAAGTTGGCAGTCGAACCGATTAATCGTGTAGCCAACAACCTCCAGAAGACAACATACACGTCAACAGCAACTATCTTTGCCATAAATCGGTATTCTAGAGACCTGATATATTTAGTAATATTCTTAGACAGAAAATGTAACAACAACCATTTAGTCAAAGTCAGACAATCATAGATATCTTAATCAGAGAGTCAGAATCATAAATTTCTTAACAAAACAGTCAAAAAGAAACAATTTTGTAGAATTTATTCTAATCACCAATAAAGATCAGCAATACAGCGGAGGAGTGGTCCAGCTAACTTTGTCTTTACATTACAATTTCAACATTCATAACAAATTTCAGGAAATTTACGTTACCTCAACCTCTACACCACGGATGACTCTGGCAGGTGACTTAGAATTCAAACTATCAACTGCATCACACTAGTAAGTCGACAGAATAGAAGATAACAAAAAATACAGAGCCCGTCTCATACGATGAACACATCGCAGTCAGAAAGAGAATTTATGTGTTAAGAGTAATAATAAAAAAACAGGTATACTTTGATAAAAATATACTACTTATTCATATTACTCGCAAGTGATAGCCCACAAAGACAGCTTTCTGCCTTGTTGGGTCTCATCAGCGAGGCATAATCACTGCCTGAGCAATATATAATTTTTATGAAAGATACGATGAGGATGACACAGAAGTTAAAAAAATAAAGAACAATTATCTTTAAAAAACACAACATTCCAAAAACAAGTCATCTTAATTGCACATGTATACATTTAAAGTGTCAAATTGCAAAAATGAGCCGTGTCAGGTGCCATCACTAGACCAAATTTGCAAATTTTGACAATACTAAATGATTGTCACGCCGACCCACCACATTTTCGGTCACCAAACCTAGGATATAACACGATGTATCAAATATTATTTAAAAAAACATGCTGCATGTATTATCTTGACAATTGACTATCACCAAATTCCAATCAATAATTTGATGCGATAAAATAAAATTAGATTGTTGAAACCATAGAGTAATAAATATTAATGATTATTAAACAAATTGTGCAGTAAGTTGTGTAAATATTGCCCAAATTACACCACTATTCACAAAATAAGTAAAATTTAATGTAACTACTTTATATCTAGAAAAACGTAATTTAAGGAGAAAAATAAACAGGAAGAAGGTAGTTAAAGAGCCATGTTTAATCGTAAAAAAGCGACTAGTTTCGTAAAATCAATTTACATCGTCAGACTTAAATTTGGTACGTTTACATTAGTTATGTGAA
>JAUYWI010109082.1:0-34763 GCA_034780595.1 Parotoplana pacifica
CATATCGATTTATTATGTTATGTAATAATTTTGAAGTTTGTAAATAAAAAACGAACTTTTTTATGAGACAGCCTATAGATAAATTAATTCATCACAAAATTAGCTTTGACATAACAGTACGGGATAGCCTGAAAGTATTATACGAGACATACAATATTAAAAACAAAATAATCTTGGAAGGAATGTGCCACAAAAAATCGCTGTATATGGAATGACACTGTCATCTCAATAAATCTAAGTTAATGCATCACATACAGTTTTAATTATAATGTAAACATTTAATGAATTTGACTATTTGTTTATAATTCAAAAATTAATCGCCCATGCTCAAAAACAACTAAAGTTCCAATTTTGATTAATATCACTCCACCGTTACTCATAAAATTTTATTTTCTAAACCTTTTGAGTAAAATAATCTGAAACTGTATAAATAAAATTTAAAGTCGACTTAAATCTGCTCTAGTGATAACTATGATTAGGGAAATTTTTTAGTCCTATGTATGTTTTAATAAAAAAAATTGAGCTAGGATGGTTTTAGAACTAAACCAAATTTTGATTGGCCAGGCACAGATAAATATACATATGTATGATAAACAATTAATGTAAGACAACAAAAGAAGACCAACAGTTGAGACGATTTCTTGGTCTAGCCAATATATGTATTTGTAGGTGATGCAAATATTATACAAGTCATGATAAATATTATACATAGTTGACAAAATTTTCTTGTGTATTTTAGGCAAGATTAGAAGGACAGAAACCAGTACTCACAGAGTTACATATTGTCGTTATTACATGTAAAATGAAATTATTCACAAAATGCAAAACATGAAATCACAGCGTAGCTTTACAGTACACAAAATTATGTAGAAGTAGAGGGTTGCCCATAATTAATACTAATTTCATTACGTAATAATTCACATCCTTTTTTATGTTCTTTTACAATTACTACACATGTATTGGCATACAAATAATGGTGCAATTATTAGGATATCATCGGTTCAATTAAAGCATAGAGAGCCGACCCTACTAATACTGAATAAGGAATTTTATGGCAAAAAATACACTAAAGATCAAGTTTCTTTGCCATTTATAAATTTGGATATGAAAGCATTTCACACAGCTAATGATTGGTAGATAATTAATGAAATATAGGATTTAGGTCTTAAGCAAAATTATGTATTATTCAATAAAAACAATGAAAGGCAAATTTTGGCATTTAGGTGTATATCTATCTTTTACTTTACGTAATATTATGTCAAATATAGTTATTTTATACTCCTAACAACCAATAGCAAAATAAATTCCATCAGTAAATTGACTATAGGCAATGATTAAACAAAATTATTCATTTAGCTTGTGTAAAGTGGGGGGGGGGAATACAGTTTCTGACATATTCATAACCAAAGATTAATGTTAAAAATGGTATTAGTTTCACTGGATTTATATAATGTAAAACGCATTAAGGGGATTTTTTTACTTTGATTGTATAAAGTTATAGCTCATACACCTTTCTAAAAGATAGGGGAGACCGGGGCAAAACGGAACCCATCAATATTTAACATTTCAACACTTCAAATATGTTTACTTTATTTAAATAAACTTGATCCGGTATTTAAAAATTATTGGCGAGCTATTAAAAATTATTAAAAAATATTTGTAAAGTAAGTGCTTCCTAAGATTTTAGCTTACAAATATTCTTAAGAATACACCATATATGATGTTTGTACAGATAATGTTTGTGTGTAGGCCTATATGCGAAAATAGAATAGTGTCATAAAAATAGTAGCAAATTTATCACCAGTGCATGGGGAAAAGCGAACACACTGTTCCTTTATTTCATTAAATAGCTGCAATCTGTTTGGTTCTGATTTTTCTGTTGATTTCAAAAAATATTTTTCTCTATCGTTTTGCGTGTATATGTACCTATTAATCATCGATGTGTTAATATAATAATATTCAGTTTTATTAAAATAATTTATTATTTTAGGAATGGTACGTCATTACAAAAGGAAAATCGAAAATACTCTTGAAAGGGGAGTACACGATGTAAGAGAAGAGATCAGCACAGTACGAGCTGTTGAAATCTATAACATCCCTCTAACAACACTACATACATCGCCATATTCATCAAAACTGCAAGGAGTTTCAGACCGGTGTTTAACAAAGATAAAAAACAAACTCTAAAGAATAATCTGTTGACCATGAGTTACATGTTTTACGGCTTAACTACGATGTGAGGCGCATTGCATTTGAGCTTACTGAAAACCTAAATATTAATCATTAATTCAACCGAGAAAAATAGTCTGTTGGGGAAGATTGACTTCAGCAATATTTGAATAGGAATCCAGAATTGAGCCTCAGAAAACCAGATGCAATAAGCATTACTCGAGCCACCGGATTTAACCGAGTACAAGATTATTTTTATCGTGCAAGAAAAATGGTCAAATCCGATATCTATAAACTAATTTGAATAATGGTCTCAAGCATAGAGGATACAAATTTTAACTTATATTTACATTTTTGTTGTAATTGTCCAAATATAAGAGAGACATCAAATATAACAGTTCTAAAAGAAAACAACATAAAATCTGTTCATGAAAACGGCGAATACCAATTCTAGCTGATGATCCAAATATACTCTTTTGAAAAAGATTGTAACAATATTAGGATATTTTGGTGGATTGTGTCTCAGAACTCACCAACCTGAGCTTCTCAGATGTGTCTTTTTCTGAAAACACCTTACATATTTTCGTGAAATCAAGTAAAACTGATACAAAGGGCAAGAACATATTAAAGCAGCAATACCGCTAGAAAATCGATTCTGTTGCTGAATCTTATATTGAACAAAGTAAAAAAATGAAAATTGATGTGGCAAATTATCTTACCTTAAATAACCAGCTCAGTGAAGTTCTACACGAGACACTAAAAATTGAGCATTAGCTCTAATATCATCATAAATTTCTTAGCTTGTCTTTGTTGGTAATTAATTTAGACTTATAATAATTTTAATTAATAAATAATGATAATTGTAATTATATTGTATGCAAGAATCCGCAATCTATAAATTAAAAACTGCGAAATTGGCTACGTTTGTTGCACGATATTAAATCAATAATTATTTCGGTCCAGCATCGCAAGCCACCTTGAAGCAGATGTAAGGCGTACCAAAGATAAACGAAAAGTGCTTAGACATCACCAGGGATTGGGAAAAAAATTGATATCGGCATGTGCAAGAAGTGTTTTGTTTAGTCTGTGGCGAGAGCTTCTACAATTCTAAGGAGGCGAAGAATGGATCGTGTCTAATTTGCAACGTGTGGGCACATGAACGATCTGACTATCGATGTGACTTTACATTTGTTTCACTAATTGTCTCATAAATTTACCCTATTATAATATTGTCTTTTTTACTTCGCTTTTTGTCATTCGCTCATTACGAATAGTGTTAAGCATATCTTCAATGTTATTAGCTGTTTTTATGGTTAATTACTTTTAATAAAAACAATAATAATAAATTTAAGATTTTACAAAAGTTATACAATGCCATACGCAGGGGCAAAACGGACACTTTAAAAATGGAAAATAGCATTTTTTAACACTTTCTAGGAGAGAACTTGAGCTAAAATTCTGGTAGATTGCATAGAGCCTGTTTCTAATGATATATAAAAATTAAAGGATTTGAATTTAATACTAAATAACATTTAAATATCACTAACCGTTCTGTTTTGTCCCGGTCTCCCCTAATATCATAGAATGGTATATATCATAAATCCATTGCTATGGATAATATAAGGTTAACAAGAATAGTAAAACCAATCAGGAAATTTTTCACTTTAAGAGCATCTCTGGAAAGCTAATATTAGTACATAAACATATAAAATAAAAATAATAGCACCATAAATTAAAACTGTCAGTAAAACAAAATAAAGAAGTCACACATCTTTAACTTATAACTTCTTTGTGGCAAAATATGATAAAGACCCTCTTATAAGAAAAGTTTTTAACATCTTTTAAAATGCATACCAACATTGATTTATAAAAGAAAAAGGTTAAGCTTCACAATCATTATCAAAATTTAGAACTAATGCTTTTAAATATTTTTTGGAAAACTTTGAGCCACTAAAAATCGAAAATGTCTATTTCTCAGACTTCAGATAGGATCAGGAATACAGCTCAAAGCTCCAAATAGTGCGTAGATTGTGCACAGACTAAATTCTTTCTACATTCCCTTAGATTTTACTGATGAAATTTATAATTGCCCAGTAAAACGCGCATTATACAAAATAAAGTGGATAAGTAGCAAAAAATAACGATTGCAGCAATATTCAGAAGTATAGTGGAAATTAATTAATTAATAAATTGACGGATAGGATGGGGACGAGCTCTTAGAAGTGACATTGATATGGATCACTGGATCAAGTATTAGCTATGGAAACCCTATGCAGTGCATCACCATTGGCTGCCGCAGATTTTCTGTGATTGACAAATAATGTTTCCTCGTCTGTAGAAAATTCTGAGTCTGTCTCTAAAATGCTGTTTGAATGGCCACCATTAGTATACTTGGTTTTTGTTTCTGAAAAATAGAATAACAAATTCTGCTAAACTGAAGAGTTAAAAATGCACAAAAAAATTAGGGCCGGTATAGCGGTTGTATTATACTACACCAATTTAGAACTCTGTAGTATTATTAACCCGGGTTAAAATTACTACTCAGTATTGTCAATCCGGGTTGATAATACTCCTGGGTTAAATGTACTACCCTCGGGTTGTTTATAATACCATTTACAAAATTAAAATAATCAAAGACAAATATATTTTATAACAAACATTATTATTAGAAATGTATATCTATGTATATACCATTTTATACCACAAAATATTAACCAAAGTTCCTACATTCTTATAGTATTAAATATGTTATACCACAAATAAATGTATACGTAAAGAAAAAGCTTCAAAATTTTGATTATTAAACAATATTATAAACCCTTGATATAATCGAAATGATCGTTTGCCAAAGAAGAACGATCAGAAGGTTCGCTCTCACCAAACATTATAGCAGAGTAGCACTGCCATTGCTTATTTGTGAGAACAAGGGTATTTGTTTTCAAGAAAGTGGCTGTGGACAGGATTTAGGAATCAGTGGCGAATATAGAACTTTCATTCATTTGATTGTCCGTAACGTATGAATCAATATTTTGTAGGTGTTAATTTTGGAGCAGTTGTGACACGCGATCTTCATACATAAAAGTCACTACACTGCTGCGCACTTTTTGGTGTTCTTTTTCACTGCCACAAATAGCATATAATATAGCACGAAAATAGCATGCTCCATCCCCATTCGTCTTTTCGGTTTTTGGAGTCACAGGTACATGTCCTCCACGCTGTCGAAGTAGTCGTTTGGTGGGAATACCAAGTAACTTTAATTTTTCATGTTGCCATTCTGCGTTGACGGGCAGATATTTGTGGTCTTGGACGTTCTCCACAGTAGCCTCTTGGTCAGGCTCATCGTTGCCATCGAATTAGACATTCTCAGCAGTAACCTCTTGTGCAGATCCATCGTTGCCATCGAATTGGACGTTTTCATCAGAAGCTTTCTCTTCTGATTCTGCTCGGATATAAAATATTCGACGTTTGGATGCTGACTGGAAAGCTTTGATCTGAATCACTGTATTATGGTTGTGTAAAATAAATGAAGTTTTACCTTTATGGAAAATGACTTCATATGGACCATTGAAACGTGGTTCGTCTTTGGATCCCCTTCTCCCACAGCGGCGTTGATTCTTTAAACCAACAAAATCTCCCATATATATTTCAAAATTGGTTACATGACGCTCATTGTAATTTTTCTTCTGCTGTAGCTTTGCAGACTTAATATTGTCACTTGCTTTCTGAAAGACCTCATCTTGATGTTTGATTATGAACTTGATTCGCTCGTCAAAAGTAGATGTAGAAAATCCACGTTTTCTTCTTCTGGATTTACTGGCATTCCAAAGTGCAAAAGTCCGGAAGAACTGGTTAAAAACCAAACATCAAGTATATGGGAGAATATTTGGTAGACTTCTGCTTCTGAGTGCGTATTGAAAATAAAACTGGTTGTCATCCTGAAGCAAACATTTAACCTATCTTTCCCCGATAGTTCGATTGTTCCTCTCTGTCAATCCGTTAGCTTGTGGATGATATACTGAAGAGACTCGCTGTTTGACGCCAATTTGTAGAATAAAAGATTTACTGCAGCAAACTTTCAAAATAAGAAATAAAACAATATCTGTCAAGCCTTCGACAGCAATAACATCATAATAATGAATGTAATCCAACCAAAAGATGTGTAAAATATAAATATGGCGTCAACATGAAAACAACATCGTTTCAAGATCAAATCAGAACTATGGAATCATGTGCATCTTGTTATATACTTAAGCTTGCCGAAATCCAAAAATCAAAATCCATGAAACAGTCCAGTCAGAAATGAAAAATGTAAAAAAGCTATACAATAACAAGAAATAGGGTGCAGGACCAGTTTTATGTGTACACAACGGTCACTCTTCCCATAATCTAGTTATTATTCAAAATGTAAAACGCTAAATAAGCACTAGTTGAAGTAAAAGGCAGATCAAAATTAACTTTTGAGATGGTGGAATCATTATGGTTGATTGAAGAACCAATATGACAAATAACACCAAAAAACATCATAATTGTGGTTACTTTAAGAAAAATACAGGAACAACTACATTACTGCAGTTTTTAGTAAGTCTACAAGAACTACTAATTCTATTGATTAAAATCGTTGATATTCTGGGAATATTGATAGTAATATAAGTATTAGAATGTTGTGTAACAATGAGAGAATGTAATTTGTCAGAAATACTGTTCACAAATTCTTTTCCTTGATCATTTATTTGAATTTCTACAGTGCACAAATATCTACAGATTATGTCTTCAAATATAAATCCCCCTTTTAACACAATTACATTATAATAGCTCTACTCCACACAATAGTTTTTTTGTTTTGGAAAACAGGGAGCAAGTATTCCAATTCACCACCAATGATGACTACAATACAAATTAGCTTTACCACTTACTTCCTGGTTTTTCTGTCATTTGCAAACCGTCTTTCTCCTCAAATTCATTTAATAACGAATATTTGTGTTTGCGAATATGAGGACTGATCTTTCGACATCTAGTTCTAAAAAAGCAATAATTAAATATTTGTTAAAAGAATAATCTATAAAGCCTAGATTATCCCGGTTGGTAGTTTAGAAACTTTAAGATACAATATTATATAAAGCCACGGTTATGCTAGGTTTATATATCCACCAAATAATCTATATTTTGTAAACGAAGCATTAATTATTTTTTCCAAATGATCACAAATTAACCCCCCCCAAAAAAAATTTTTTTTACATAAGAATAAAAAAACAATTAAATTTGATAGGAAGATTTCGAAATTACTGATAACCGATGGTCGTTTTTGAGTAATCTGCAATAAATATTAGGGGGTAGTACCATGGATATTTTACTTGGGGAAATGAAGAGGCAAAACGATGTAATTTGCAATGTTAACAAGTCAATTAATACTTATCTACCAACTAGCATTGAAAAAAGTATATATTATAGTTGAAAAATCCGTAAAAATAACTAAATTTAACTAAACACCATTTCATAAAAATTATTTACATCAAATCAAATTTCATTAAAATAAATAATAATATTATTTTATAGTAGTTATCTCTGAATAAAAAGTGTTTTAAAGTTTATAAAAATGGCGCTCAGGTATGACTTTGACAGGAAACAATCAACAAATTCAACTAGAGTGCTAACTCCGTAGAAAGTTAAATTTAACAGTAACAGCAACTGCAAAGTCAGCCAATTCTTTTTAAACCGATTAAATCAGCTGCAAACATTTGAATATTGTATTATTTTAACCAAAGGCATAAAAACAAGACCACCAACAAAGAACAACCTACATAACAAGTGCATATCACCATTAACCAATCATTTTTGAAATATTATGCAACCTCAGACAAAAGGGGTGGCGCGGAATTTACCCTCTACCCTCTACAAACTCATATTGCCGTGCATCGATTGGAAAATTCTCAAGAAATTTTAAAAAATCAATAAGGTCCAAAATTTAAGTTTGTTTGATTAACTTCAAATTTTGTGTATAGGTCCACTAAAAGCTAAGTAATACAAATCCAGAAAATATTTTCAAAAAATTATTAATTATCAACATTTTGGACAAAAAATCATTTATAAGTTCTCAAACAAAACGCCCTATCTTCCTCAAATTTGAAAATTAAAATTAGAAAAATTAGAATAACATATTAGATAACTGGATGCCTCATTTGTATGGTTGCTGGTCTATGAGGCTGACCATATGGGGACAGGTACCTAATAATTGATTTTTTGTCAACATTAATTTTTGACCAATTAAATAGCTTTAAATGATTCAAGACGGGTGTTTGTTTTATGATGTAAAACTAATTCCTTTGACTATAGTTGCAAATGTGGGCTGATTGATCCTTAGAGTAACCTTCCAGCTCAATTAGTACCCATGTCCAAATCCGATTTTTCAGATAGTAGCGGGTTATCTGAACCAGTTAAACTATTTGGTAGGTATCACTAATAAGTCCCCCAACATCCACGTATAAGTATAGGCTCGCTTAATCACACATGTCCAACATCGGTTGTTTCCAAAGCTTTAGGTTGTCCGAGAACTTCAATAGGTACCAATTTTAAAATATATATAAAAAACGAATTTTATAACTCCGTTTTTTGACTTCAATTAATTCGTAGAGGCTATTTTACTGCACCAGTTTATATTTTTCTGCCGTCAAATGTGTAATAAAGTCAAGTTTGTATAATGTTGCCTGTGGGATCCGCCCCCACACCCCCTAGTCACTCAGGTGCAAAACCGACTTTTTGGTTGTCTTGTGCTAGCCAAATAAATATTATACATAATTTTTTTTGGTATTGTAGGTAGCAAATTTCATGCACTGGGCTATGAAAGTGTGGGTAATATTCGAACAAATCCATTTGTAATAATCAAAGTTGAAAACTTAAACGCTTGGTAGATGTTCTACTGCACCTATGGTCATTATTCTTCCTATTAGATGCGCCGTAGATGAATTTGGGGATAATCCCCATCACGAATCTTGTACAATAAATAATCAGTGTTTTTTGCGGTTTTATGTTCAAATATCCCGAAAAAAGTTTTCTGGCTTTTCTGGAATTGTGTAAAATGTAGGTAGTTTCGCCAAAACTTATAAACATTTGTCAGTAGTTTTCTATAATTTGCGCATTGTTTTAGACTTCTCGGTGTTAAAGTCTTTGAGCTAAACCTCACTTTAAAATTGTTTGCAAGAAAAAACAAGAAAAGAGGACCACGGACAGAAAAATAATTTTCATTTAGAGCATAAACTGGAATCAGTTTATTTAAAAAAAGATATACAAATATGGAATTAAAAACCAATCAATTTAATGTGTTTAACCGGACCAGGTCTAACATTATGTGACCTAGCTATGAGACTTCCTATGCATGAAATACTTTTTACTAAATACACTTCATCGCGAAATTCGAAGCTAACATACCCCTTAGTTTAAATTTTATCAAAGATTGATAAGTATTTAAATCTTCCCCATTAAAATATAAAGAGATTTGATAAGTTTTTCCAATGAGTAATTTTTCCTGAAATGTTATAAATGATTTGGTTTCGAAACGTTAAATATTTTTTAATGACAAAAATACAAATTCTAAAATTTGATTGGTTCTCACGTTACACCATGGTCACAAAAATCAATATTAAAAAAAAATACTTCAAAATAAAATAAAACAATAACATAATTTTTTACTCTTTATAAATGATAGTACGACATAATGGAGTATTTGATTGTAAATCTTTGTTAATGAATCAGGATATAATTTAAGTTTTCAGCAACAGCAAAGCCAATTACTGCTAAGCACAGGTAAAATAGAATGCGGGAGGGCAAAATGATGCATATATATAATTTAGTAAGGGACAGATCCATATCCAACCTTGTGGAATCAGCTATTCTACCACTAAGAACACGTGAATCTTGTTCATCCGACGAGGAAGTATTATCAAGTAGTTTGGCAGTATATTGTAATATTCGATGCTGCTGTCTTCTTACTTTCAAACTAAGAAACAAAGTGATTTAAAAGATAAATATGACACATCTAATTCTAATTTGTAAGGAAAATATTTGCAGCTCCAGTTAAAATTTGTTCTATTAAATTTGAAATCATATTTGTTGAGTTATTTAAATATATGGGTACAGGCAGAGTGTTGTGTATTTTGAGCTTCTATCATCTCATCTGGATGGGGGAGGCCCAAATATATAAATATACAAATAAAAAGTCGAATTTTCCAGAATTTCACACTTTGTTTCGTACGAAGGCCCTTCAATTAGTTCTCGGACTTGATATGATACAAAGATGGAGGCATTTTGACATTGATTTTAAAAAATGTACCTATAGATTTTTTGTATGGAATTCAAGAACTTAAACAGGTGGGCGCTTCCTGCTACATACCTATGCGACAATAGATTTACATATCATACAAGATCAATAATATTTAAATCTCCAAATGATTAGATTATGATTAGGTAACAACCATTCACATGCATAGGTACCTTGTGACAGTGTGAATTTCAAACCATCATTTTACAGACATTTAACTTCAATATAAATACGAGTAAAAGTAGTAAACACGCAGACTGTTGTAGAAAGGTAAACCATTTTAGAGATTTCTATTTTTAACCCTTCTTTTACTTAATATTATTTCATGTAGATCTGCATATTTGTCGTATTGAAAATTGTACTATTTATTGTTAAATAAAAAAAAGAAAGACGGAAAGTTGTCAATCTTTTAACAAAAATCATAAAAAAGAAAACGTGCAAGCAGTGCTTTTTATTATCAAATAATAGAATAAGTTTTGCCTAATATACATAAAACTAAAAATCGCAATAATAGTGACTTGAGCAAAACGTTAAAAACAAAACAGTGTCTAAGAAATTCAAAAACATATTTAGAATATGCAAACAATCAAACACACACATTAAACTTCATTTCATCAACTTAGAAACTGTATAAACATGTTCCTTTGACTTCTCTCCAAACTATTTTATAGTTTTGAGTGAACCAAGTCTTAAGTGCCCAATAAGTCAAATTCGAGTAAAACTCCAGTTTTTTTAATAACTCGATTTTATAAAACAAACAAATTAGGTTCTTTAATATTTTAATATTAATTATATCGATTTTATGGTCAAATTTAATTCCTCGTTCCAAAATTAAACAACTTGGCAATAGGCCGTATAGGTCTTTGCAGACCTACTAACCTCTGAGAACCCCAAAAGTGAACAATGGCTCAAAATAAGTCACCATAGCGGAACCTATAAATTCCGAAAATATCTTTGGGGTTCAATATCCGATCATGCATGGCTACGAATTTGTTTTTTAGATTTGTAGACTCAGAATGCATCTAAATTCAACATTGTCAACATGTTGAGGGCGTATGTTCTCAGGAGAATTGAATTTCATTGGCTCCTGAAATAATTTTCTATTTAAAAAAAATCAATGTATCTATCCACACACTGAAAATAATGTTGTCCTCTCTAGGAAAAGGCTATAATAACAAGAAACTTCTCCAAGTAAAAACGGTGTTTTTTATGATACAGGTGTTTTCACAAAATCAAATTTTTACATTTTTTAAGGTAGGTTAACTATCAATCTGTTCCAGTCTAAAAAGGCGCTAAAATTGTTTACGTTTCAAAATGTTAAATTTCTATGCAAATGATAGAAAAAGTTATATAAAAAATTGAAACACGGATAACTAAAACCTGCTCCTAAACAAAGACATTTGGCAGGTATTTCTGAGTAGATAAAAAGGTGTGTGACTATTTTATTTAAAAAAATCCATTTCTAGTCATTTTTTAACTCTATAAATTCATTTTGGGACGGCACTTAGTAGACAAATGATTCCACTATTTCAGATCTAGCAATAGAAAAGGCACCTCTTGAAGCACTAGAAAGATTAATTTTCAGGAAGAATGTGTTTTTTAGATCTTAGATTAGAGACGATTACATATATTTGGTTATTGCCCATTAGCGAAAATTGATATAAAAGTCTAAATTACTATAAGAAATGTTAATTTGTATTACATCGTTTATTATCCATAACCTGGGAAATAGTTGTAATAACATTTTTTCAAAAACATTATTGGCATTTTAGCATTGTTCATTTAATGGTTGAAAAAAGGCAGTGCCAAATTCCGTTACTACGCAGTCTCAACTTGAAACACCTATGTATTAAAAACATGTCTCTATTAGTTTAACAAACAAACCAACAACTTAAGAGAAAAGAAATAAAATAACCACCAAGTCCTTCAAAACAGCTGACCTACCCTTGTGAAGTGTCGTAATACTCATAATACGAAGGCCTGGAATATAATTAAAATTAGATTCGTAATATGTATACACAAAATACATGGTGGCCGATAAATATCCGACAGTTTGCTATCAACAAGCAATGTATGTATTTAAAGCGAAATGTATCTAAACAACAAACTAAAAGTAAATGATTATAAAAAAATGTTCAAATTGACCACCTCCTTGTTCGACGCATATCTTTATACGGCAAATAACGGCCTTTTTAAGATCATCCATATTCTTGAGATTATTTCTGTAAACTAGGTCCTTCATGGCGCCCCACCGGAAAAACTCCATTGGCGTAATCCGGCGATCTAGGAGCGCATTCTATTGGGCCACGTCTACCGATCCAACCACCAGGTAGCATATCCAGTAGATTCCTAACAACAGTGGCGTAATGCGGTTGGGCGCCATCGTGCATGAAAATTAGCGAATCATAGTCAGGAGGCTGTTGTAACTGTGGGAGAACATCATTGGACAGCATGTCATGATAATTCTTTCCATTGACTGTTTTATCAAAGAAATAAGGACCGATGGAACCTTCGGTGGAAATATCACCTTAATAGGTATCTAACTGTCGGACTATTTATTAGTCACCCTGGATATTAAGCACTCAAAATGACAATACATAAAATAGAAGTTCAATATAAAATTGTTTGCTAGACCCAATGAAAAATCAACCTACCGTCTCCTGCAGCAGAATAAAATCCATATTATAACAATGAGGCCAACTGTACAAATAATGACGATGATGATCACATAAACAATACTCCAGTCTGAAAAAAAGAACAAAAACGACTAAATAGAGAGTGGGTCCTTATATTTCTTTGACAGGTTTCTAAAGTGTAACATCTTATTGTTATGCTAACAACAGTTACATTCACATCTAGGGAACTATGGTGTATGTAAGTTGACTTGTGCAACACCATCTTACCACAATTAGTACGAGCGTCTCCATAGCGTAGACGGAACGGGCTGGTCATCCAAAATGGTTCACAAATGCATTGTTTTGAACGAAAGTCGCAAAGACCATGGTTTGAACAATTGTTCTGACAAACTGTAAAAGAGAGATTTGAGACAGTAGTCATGGACAAATATATGCAGCTAATTCGTTTCTAAAAATTGCACCGATAAAAATTTACCTTGCCGTCCTCCTAAGCATTTAGGGAAGAAAAACAAGAATACTTGTGAGGTTTAATGACATTAGATCACTTTGTTAATATGCCCAGTTATGGAAAGATAAGTATGGTGAAAATATCAGAAAAGACTCAATCCCAATGTTGGCAGCGCTGTTGAGAAGGAGACCACCCCCCCCCCCAAACAAGTGAACAGTGGGAATGAAATGCTAAACTTAATTTTATTTCAACACACAAAATACCTTTAGACAATAAAATAAACAATAAGTTACCACCAATTAATCTGAAAAAGTACAGATTGTCGATGAAGGGTTGCTTACCGTGAGTTTCAAGACGAGCCACTGTGTATTCAATGAGTTCATTCCCGGACTGCAAACGCGTATTTAGTTCATGGAGCACATCTAGGCCCGGTATGGTCCGCGTTTTCCCACCATGAGAAGCAACTACGTAGAATATCATTACCAAACTGCATAGAAAAAAGATGTTATTCTATAAGGAACATACATAATCTATAGAAATTACTATGTTAGAATGTAATAAATTCCCTTTAATAATTGAATAATGCAGGGTATTCTAAAAATCACATAGCTTGATTAATGGAAAATTAGTCATTTAAGTTTTAAAAATTCATAAACCATCAAGGAGAAGTACAATTCTTACTTGCCACTACTGTAGTCTTTGCCTACATGATGAACGTGAATGCTGATTTCAGATTCAGGGTATGCTTTGTGCAACAACATAGACAATTCCTTCTGCAAATTCATCTATAAAAAATGTAAAAACTAAATAATTATTATCAGCAAAACTTGGTTGTAAATAAACACTTTGGATAATGTCTATACAATAGTTACTCAAAATTTACCTGGTTGCCCTGAGTGAACCGCTCAAAATCCGTTTGAAAATGAAGCTCTACAAGATTCACTATGTTCCGATCTAGAAAAATAAAATCATAACTGTTAACTACCTCATCGACAAACTACAAGGGCAAAACATTTCTCAGTCAAAATCTGTAACGATTACATTTATGTTAGCTACTCGTATGTGTAGCCACCATTGTAAATGGTAGACATATTTACATATATTTTTAGTATATTATTTGTTTTTCCCCTTAATCTTTTCAAAATCATTTTTGTTGTAAATGTAATGAAATATTAATTAGTATTTCTCCACCAACAATATGAATTTTCTCTATTTGCGGAAACAAAACATGGGCTATATTCTCAGTGTGCTGTAGTACAACATGACAACATGGGTCAAATTAGTCAAGCTGTTTTCGAGATATTCAACTCCAATTCGTAAATAAGGACAGAAATTTTTAACGACACTATTTACAATTATTATCAAGATTAGAAACGCTTCTCAAATTTCATTCATTGACTGACAAAACACATTACCTCCATTCTCAGAAGCTCGCACAGTTAGTTTATTTTTACCTTTCTTGACTGTGAGTGTTGTTGAACTGACATCAGTGAGGCCTTCACTGTCTGTCACCTTCAGTTGGAAAGTATAGGCGCCAGGAAGCAGGTCTGTTAGCAATAAGATTGGCTGCCGATCGCTGTGGTCCAGAATCTGTCCTGCCGCTGGACTTGTTTCAGCTGTGTGAGAGAGAAAACTGTACAAAGAACTGCTTGCTAGATTTGATTTTTGAAATATGGTTTAAACAAATATAGATACGTAGGTACTGCAATTTCTATGATTTACAATTGACTAATTAATACTTCCAGAAGGCATCATAATATACAGAGTTTCTGATGTTGAATACCTAAGACCCTGACCTCGTAGAAATGATTGTTTTAGGTTTGATTACTAAAAATGTCTGTTGGTAATGGATTTTACAAATATTTTCAAGTTAGTTGTGCTAACTTATTCGCCTGAATCGTGTGGAAGGAGGACGAGATTGCGGCTGACCCCTACTTAGAAAAGGGAAATGGTCGTCACGGTGAGGAACCCCTCACGAATCGACCCCCTAGCTAAAAAGTATGGATATTTCAAACACAACTGGAGCATTGCTTATCACAAACAACTATCAGTTAAGCCGAATAATGGTCGCTGTCGTAACTGCATCCCAGGGTTTAGTAGGTGTGGTTGGTGGGGGAAGCAGGCTCATCCCAGGCTCATCCAGGCTAGATCCCATGAACGGGGTAATCACAAAAGGACGTTTGAGCTCAATACCTTTACTTTGGTTTATCCAGGTGTAAAAGGGACGCCCTAATGTTAGCTACTCACCTCTAGTCCACTGATATTTCAGATTGTCTCTGTCGTCATATGATAAACTTCCATTTAATCGAACAAGTGATTGTGGTAGAGCAACTGTGACGGGTAATCCAGCATTGGACTTGGGCTTTTTATTAGTGCCTGTTTTACAAGAAAAACGCCAATCATTAAATTAGAAGAGGGTGACTACAGACCCTTTTAGGCTACTTTAAAAAAACATTAGAAGATGCTATGCAAAAAAATCCATCATATATCTAGGTATAATGTATTGGATATAAAGTCATGCTATATTTGGTATCTTATGAGTTTTTAACAAATTGATAGATATTATTTGTCATTATATAGCACATGTAAATCATTCAGATTAAGGAGAAAATTATCGCTATTGTTCAAACTGATAAAATCATTAGAATGTATAACCCGATGATTTAAAGAAAATATCGAATACATAGCATAGAACCTGAAATAAATAAGGCTATCAACAGTAGAGAATTATAAACTTTTAGAAACAACCAATCTTACTTTACAAACCATTTATCATTTACACTAACTGGCAGAAACATTATCAGAATAGGTAGTAGGTACCTGAATATATCAAAATTTTAAAATTGTTCGCCATTGATTGGAACCAACTATTGCATGATTCAAAATAAAAGTGCAAAATTAACAATACTAATTACACTACAAATTACTGTACAGCAACTAGTAAGTCTTTGACTGTCAGCGGAATCAAGAATAACAAAAAGTGAAAATTAAATGTCTTACTCTCTCCAATGTCCAAGGTTGTTGTAGCTGTATTTGACCGGTCGTGCTTGTCCTTGACTGTCAATTCAAACACGTAGTGACCGATTTTGAGATTTGTCAAGGTTAGCAATTCGGTATTGGACCCAGACATTTTTAGCGGGATAGGACCCCTAAAATGTGTGATTACGAGTTGGAATTCAGATACAAAAAATAGAATCGAACATTATTGAAACCACCTAAATTACATCGATTATAATTTCGATTTTGAATTATTGCATGCATTTTAATATTTATATTTAACACAGCCACAAAAAGTAACTATTTTAGTAAAAAAAACAATAGCGATAAACATAATAAAATGTCCTACTTTTTCTGCTTCCACAGATAACTGACAATTTTGCTATCGTCTGTACTGCCAGATCCATTGAGCACGACTTTTTTCAGCGGCATATTGACTGAGACAGGCGTACCAGCATTGGCAACGGGAGCTTGGTTCTCCTCTAAAAATAATCAGATTCTACTTTTAGTCATGTCAATTGTCAATTATAAAAAAACATGAAAATCTACGGGCGCTGGGGTCCCAGGAGCCCTATATTTTATATTTGAATTAGAATTATTAAAAAAATACAGAAATAACGCATTAAATTTAAACTCACCAGGTTTGACATAGACAGTGACGTCATGCTCACTGCTTTGTCCTGCTTTATCAGTGACCTTGAGAGTAAAAGTGTACTCGCCTTGTTCCAAATTTGATAAGTGTAGAACTCGAGATCGAGCTCCCTATAGCAAAATAATTAAGATGACGAACAGTGGTAAACCATTTAATTTTCTTCCTACACAACATAGCAAGGAAATCGGCCCAATTCAATATACTGTATGAAAAAAATATCTAGTGGTTTTAAAATATGTTTCTTTGTTTTAATTTATTGATCAGGTGAAAGTTGGACTGAAATTTGTTAATTTTTATATAATTTGTTTGTTTGTAAAATCTCAACCGAAATCAGGCTAAGAAATCATCCACCAAAATAAATTAATATTAAAAAATGCAAACTATGAGACAGCCTGAATTCAATTATGCATGGTAAAAGTAAGTAAAAATATTGGATCTGGTAGTACTTTTTTAAACTGTTTTTAACATTTCACAGAAGGAAAATATGTTAGTAAAATAAAGATTTTCCACTAAATATCCTTAAAATTCTAACAACTTAACTAGTGAGATTTTTATGCCATTTTTTAAACAATTGATAAGTTGGTCACAAAAGGCAAAATAACAACGAAAAAGAGGTGAATGGCAACAATGTCTTAATACTTACTTGTGTATCGACGGTGAGTTTATTGCTTGATTTACTCGTCCATTCCCACTTCACAATGCCGTGGTCATCAGTGCTTTGTGATCCATTTAGAACTACCGACTTGACTGGCAAGGTGATGACTTTGTTTAGACCGGGATTTGACACAGGTGGACGATCCACTTCTGATGGGTAAATGAACAAAGAAAAGTCACTTGATGATTAGTGAGAATATCATTAGTTGTCGAATATTAAGCCAATAAGAAGTCAAATTTATCATTTAAAGATTATTAGACTGATTTATAAATACTATTAAGCACTCCCATTTTAATTTTTGCTTTTCATGTTCAAGTTTGTGTGTAGAACAAGATTCACATGAATACATACTTTTGATTTGATCTTGAAAAGTAGTTGTTTCTATTTGAAGTCATTTTTTACACATCTTTTGGTTAGAATTTTTAAATTCATTGATGTTAATAACTGTCGAAAGCTTGACAGATTTTTAAATTTTATTTTTGTATGTTTGTCTGTAGTAAATGTAGAATGAAATCTTTACTACAACAAACATACAAAATTAAAAAATAATAACTAACATCAAAGAAATGAATATAATTTAACCAAAAGATGTGCAACAAATTTTCAAGATCAAATCAAAACTATGTAATCATGTGCATCTTGTTCTTTGCCCAGGCTGGTCAGTCAAGCTTGGTGATAGAAAGTACTATCTAGTTCATCCGAAAATCAAAATCCATAAAACAGTCCAGTCCGAAATGAAAAATGTAAAGTTATTAAAATGCAAAACATTAACAAGAAATATGGTATTACTAAATTTGTTGATTAAAATAGTTCATATTCTGGGAAAATTGATAGTATTATAAGTGATAGTATGTGGCCCTACAATTTGACAATCCATCATTATTAGTTTGGTGATAAAATGTAAAGTTGAATATTTGGGTTAAACTATTTAAATAACAAGTATTACCTAAATTATGTAAACGTTTTGGAGGATTGTTGCAGAATTAACAGAAATGCTAGCATCAGAATGATGAGGAATAGTATAATAAAAAGATTTGATAAATTCAGAATTACTAATAATAATCTTAGAATCTGGAATATCAGGTATTGCATCATATTGGCAGAATGATTAGGAATAGAATAAATGGATGGGTTTTGATGTGTAATTAGCTAAATTAAAATTGACACTAAATTCATATAAATCAGAATGATTAATACTATATTTAGCAATAATATTTTGATATGTCTTACAAAACATACTTAATTTTCTTAATAGCAGTTTAGTATTATAACCTCTTGTAAAGTGACTTGAATCGAAAAGCAAAATCATCATGAGAGACACAAATATAAGCCATATCTAATGAGTTGGCTGTATAGGCAATTATAATCAATAATTGAATGAATATTACTGTCAAAGAATGACATGTTTACAACTTTTAAAAAAATCATCTATCTTTATAAAAATAGACAATTGATAACTTCAACATCAACATCAATACATAATTTTATTCTACTAGCGAGTGATGAAAACGTTCTATTTTCAAAATTCATCAAACAATGAAGCCTTAAAAAACAATGAATTAACTATTGAGGGTCTAATATGTTAGAAACTTTGTAGATTTAACAAACAAATTTTTCTTAATTATTAAGGTCAATTGGTCAAAAATCAATTACAACTCGATAAAAGCATAATTTTTGCGTGCAATTATTTATTTTTGTCATCCATTTTTGACTAAACATTCCAAAAAATATCGATGCCTCGTATCATTTATAGCCACAAATTTGGGCTAAAATATACAAAAGTTGTATCTATGTTAACATATTCCTGATAATATGTGTCACATGTTGGTTTTATCTATGTAAATACTACTTTTTATTAATATACTTTTCCATTTAAACATCTTTGTCCTTCTTATTTCAAAGAAATGGACAATTTTTTTAATAATGAAGTTGACTATCATGTGTCTTGCACAATACAATGATTCAGTAAATTGATATAATTTGTGAAATAATTGCTAGAACACTTAAATGAATCTGAACTTAACCAATTTAGTAACAAGATGGCATTTTATTAGAATCTGAACTACATAATATCTTTTATGATATAAAAATGATATGCAATATTGTTTCAACATAAATCACATCATAAAATATATTACATTTTTCAAAATCATTAACTAAATTAGTTTCAGTGTGTAGTTCTTTAATTACGTCAATTGTTTGTGCGCTCTAAAATGAAATAGTTTTTTTTTTACTAACATTACCTGTTCAACCGTATTAATTCCGGATCCACAAAATTCTTTAACTTAATGCAACAGTATTATGTCAAATAAGCAACAATAACATTATAAACCATATTTTATAAAATTCTAATGCACATAAAATGTCATATACTATTTTCTATCTGGCTCTATTATGTGCTAGACTTCAAATCTTGATTCTTTGAACATTTTCTATTTGAACTATTTTATAATTAGGGTTATATTACGTTGCCTCCGATTACTGTGTTCGACTGGACAGGTAGTGTTTGTAAAACAAACAATGTTTATTTATAGAGCGCACAAATAATCGACATATAATTAAAGAAATACAAAATTAGCGTACATAACACAAAAACAAATTTATTTAATTAAGAATAATTATTTTGAAAAATGTAATATATTTTATGATGAGATTTATGTTGAAACAATACTGCATATTATTTTTATATAATAAAAGGTAGTAGTTCCGATTCTAATAAAATGCTTTTATCTCATTGAAATTAGTAGTTGTTACTAAGTTGGTTAAGTCCAGATTGATCGACATTTTCTATCAAGAAATCGAAAATTATATCAATTTACTGAATTATAAAGCAACATTTTGTCTTAATACACCATAATAATTGTGCAAGACACATGATATTCAACTTCAATATTAGAAAATTCTCCCATTTAATTTTTCTTCGAAATGAGGAATAATACATGAAAAAGTATATTTATAAAAAATAGCTAAACCAATATTATGTAACATATAGATAACGAATAAGTCAACATAGATACATAGAAACCTTGACTAATACAACTTTTATATATTTTAGCACAACTCTATGGCTATAATTAATGATACAAGCCATCGATATTTTTTTAATCACTTTTTTTGAAACATAATATTTATAAAACTATGAGTACAGCATTACATGATTCAATTTGCGCTTCCTGAAGATTAAATTCACACACTATGTGACAAGATTCGTTTTGAGATCCAATTTTAACTATTAAACTAACAAATATGTCCCTTAAATATGTACCTTTAATAACTTTGAGATTCACCAAGGTCGAGTTGGACAGACCCTCAGCATCAGTGACGGTCAGCTTAATTTCATAGTCTCCTGGACTCAGATTACTCAGTTCCAACATCTTCTCCTTGCCAGTGATACTGCTATCCGAGATTGGGCCCTTCACTTCCTCCCAATAATAGGAGACAATCTTGCCATCGTCTTTACTACCTGATGATCATAAAAAAGTTACTATAATTATGAATCTATTTAATACTTCCCAAAAAAAGACAAACTGCTATTATAATTTTACAGTACAAGGAGAGTAAAGTTCGTAGGATTACTAAATGACAGCTAGATCAATGATAGATATCTTATCTAAGACATCCTTGAAAATGTCTAGGAGTGATATATTTTTGTTTGTCAGAAAAATAACCATTTTAATTTTTAAAATATCTTTATTCAATGAAAAACCTCCAATTCATTCATAAACCACCCTAACGAGTGTAAAGTTTCTGAAAATGCATTGTTTATTATAAATGGCTTTACTAGTTTATTAACTGCCACCCCTCCGCTGGTATATTTCTATCTATTGAAGTGTTTTTTTTTATTAAAGAGATGCTTTGCATATGTAGCTGACATTTCCTACAATTCTGTCCACCTATCCCAACACAAAACATATTTCATATGTATACTTTAACATACCTGATCCATCAAGTACAACTTTATTTGGTAACTGCACTTTTTGAAATGGTTCTTTTACAATGGCAACTGGAGGTTGATTCTTTCGTTGTACTAAAAAAGGGGTATATCACAGCTTCCTGTAGTCATGAAGAGCTTTAAGTGTTCTAAACTATTTTTAAAGCTAAAATTTGAAAACTAACTCAGAAGTAATGGACCGCAGTTTTTCACTGCAATATTCTTTTCATCTACAGTCACTTTGGTACATTATTACATTTTTTAGCAAAACTAGGCATTATGCGAAAATCAGTCATTTAGTGAAATTCACTGAATTTAATTAAGATGTTTCTTAGACGTTTTTCTTTTTTTAATTAGTTAACGGTAGCGTTAGGTTGTTTCTATTATTTTAGTAGTCATCTACATCTATGTAGGTACTACAAACCAAAACCAAAACCTAATGCTATTTCACAATTCTACGTTAAATATGTGTTAGAAATTAATGTTTGATCTATTATTATACTACTTGATCATTTCAAAGTAGTGTATATTTTCTGAAAATAAAATTTGCAAAGACAATAGAATGTGTGTAAATCAATACCTGGCAGTACGGATACCGTAACAAAAGAAACACCCACACCATTACCAGGTGGTTTGTGGGTCACTTTTAGTTTTAATGTGTAATTGCCAGCACCAATCTAAAATTATAAATAGAACAAACAATGCAATATAATTTAGAAATTATTTATCAATGATAATAAAATGAAACTAGACCACTATTCTGTGTCTGAATGACAAATTTATAAAATCCATTATCCCATTATCAGAGCTGATTACTAGTTAAGCTCCTTTTTATTGTTTAAATATGTTTTTTCTTCTCAAATTATATGAAGAAAAGGTAACATAGTGTTAGCATAAAATATAGAAGTTAAATTAGTTAAAATCAAACTAACTTTTGAAATATGTAAGGTAGGTAACGTTTTTCCTTCCATAACCCCCTCAGTTTTTTTTGTCCAGTTAACCATTTGCCATTGGAATTTGTAATCGGATACTGAAAATTCAATACAACACGAGATTCTTATAACAACATTTGAAAATATGTAAGCAAAATTTCATCTTTTAGATAACGTTTTTTTAACATAAATATAGGACATTACGTCATTTATTCTTATATTATAAGTTAGAAATAAACATGGGACTTCATTCAAGATCTGTTTCTGTAAACTTTTGCATTTAAAATTGTTAGAAAAGAAAATAAGGGTGACAATGCTGTAGATGAAAAGTAATCAAATACAAAAGTATTTATTTTGTATTTTAGATAATAAAACGCAATTCAATTTCTTTAGGAGTGTTAGTAATATTTTAAACAGTTCCAATTCTCTCTAGTGACATTATTGCTTAACTTCTGAGCATACATTACGATATTAGTTTAAATTAGAATCATAACTAGAATTGAAAAAATGTTTTCAGTATTACTGAATAAGAGAAATGTATGGAAAAGTATTTTACAATTCTGTCTTCAGTGAAAAATCACAAGCATATGAGGGCAAAAATTGTTACTATTAATAGTGCTAAATAGTTTATATAAGTTTGGTCAACTAATGGTTCATTGGATAAAATACACCCTTCTTTGTTTTTTTTACAGAGGGTACAATTTTTCAACATATTTCTTGTTACTGTTTTATCTATTTCAATACTTTATATTTTTCATTTCTGACTGAATTGTTTTATGATTTTTAATTTTCGGTTTTCGAATGAACTAGATAGTACTTTCAATCATCTGATCATGTTTCAGCTTGGATGTACAACAAGATGCACATAAATATGATTTGATCTTGAAAAGTTGTTGGTTTTATGTTGAAGCCATAATTTTATAACTCTTTTGGTTTGATTGTATTCAATTCTATGGTGTAAGGACTGTCGAACTCTGAAAAATAATGTTTTTTCGGACGGCAAAAAATTTGAAAAGTTTCTCAGCTTGTGCCTGCAGAAAAAGTATTTAAAAAAAAAGTATTTTAAAATACCATTTTTAAAACCCTTATAGGGGTTCTTGCAGGCACCAGCTGAAAAACTCTTTTTGATTTAAAATACGCTTACAAAAAAACATTTTATATCAGTGTAGTAGTTAGGTATCTATTTTTTTGTTAATGCTGCCTAAATAGAAAAAATAAAATATGGAAGCTCAAATTTCTCAAAGATTGCAGGGTTACCCAATTATCATCTAATCTATTAAATAATGAAATGGTTTAGCTCAAACCCTGTGAGTATCAATGTACTGCCCTATGCATAACTTAGGCAGCTTCAAATAGATTCAATAATCCTAAATATTAAATGAGTTTCGAATATATTCTTTAAACAAAAATTATTAACAACATTTTACATATGATGCACATTTTCTATAAACTATTAAGTAACTATGCACCAGACATTGATTCATTAGATATATCTAAACAAAAACAAGACATTTAATATACTAGTTTTATTTAAATACCTTTTCTGGTTGAAAAAACTTTTCTAACCAAAAACCATTTGAAATAGCGTTATTTTTGCAGAGAAGGCTTGCCAGATGTTTGATTTTGATTTTTATATGTTTGCTGCAGTAAAGAGTTCATTCCACATTATAATAGGCCTTTCATACCGCCCAATACTTATATTGAGCAGTTCTACTCAGGCACAACACCTTCTGTGATACTTTTATTCAATGTACACATTTGTTTAGATTCAGTTAATTTTTCATTCACAGGACATATCCTAAACATATGCCATTGACAAACAACAAAGGTGGAAACTAGAAGTAACATAATTGTGATTTATTATTTTGATATTATTTAGGCGATAAACAAATTTTACGAATAAGCGGATCTGATACAGAGGCTAATAAAAAATAGATACATTATAGAATTCTTTGTAATATTTTAATATTTTTGGGGATAACTGTAGACAGGAAAAATGAGCATATTTGACTAACTTGTTTTTGGAGGTGGTATAATAGAAGCGTGCAACACAACACTACTAGTTGGAAGACGCAAGGTGACGTTCTTTCCTGCTGATACAATCAACTTTTCAACTAAGAAAACAAAAGTACAGTTCTAGTAATTTGGGACATAGACCATCAAGTATTATTATGTATTACTTATTAAACATTATTTACCTTTTGGGTCTTGCGGTTTTGATATCGGTACCGAAGTAGTTGCTGTAAGAAATAAAACAATTTTTCAATCACCTCAAAATTTAGTATAATATAATGGCAACACCCTAAAACCAGTTTGATTTATAAATTTATTTAAAACAATGATTGCGTTGATACAACTGACTATAAACACGGCACACTTTTGCTTTATTAGAAAAAGTGATACAAAACGAAACATCTATAGTCATACAATATAAGAATTAATTTCGTGCATTTGGTTCAGTAAAGTTAATATCAATATGTCTACTGTTAAATTTTATTAAACACTAAAGTAGAAAATAAAAATTACTGTTATATGTATAGATAATGGATAACTCAATTAAAATGGATGTTTAAAAAATATTCTAAAATAATTGTTATAAACAAAGAAAATTCCTTTTGTTTTGTATTTTTAGATAGAAGAACATAATTTTTCTATACTGTTAAAATCAATAAACAGAGATCATAATAGAAATCAGATAAAAATAGCCAGTTGGATTAAGGATTCCAGTTGATAATCGAACAAATAATTAACATGTGCAGTATCAGTAGGAAGAACAGCAACACATTTTTAACCAGCTATGCTTTAAGATAATGCAAGCAACAGCACCGAATAATGAATTTCTTTGTCAAATGAAAAATTAACTTCATTCCATAAAAATGCATGGCGTAACAATGGAATCAACAATGTGTCATCATAATTTGAATACCATCCAATTGGATACCTGCCGGGCACAATCACGATTCATCCAAATGATTGGCTAGTTGAGTAGACAACATTGTTATCGGACCTAATGTTATTCACAAATCGAATGCAACCCAGAACTAGTGTTATATTGATAAAGATGATCTTGTTGCACCAACTACTCTTAAATAAAATATAGTTTCTCGGCCAATTTTAAATTTATTATGAAAATCAAAATATGTATGGTTCAACTTTAATTAGTTAGTAGAGTAGTATGCAGGTTTATTTGAATTTCCTTGGTGGCATGTTGAAGACTTGTTAAAAAATGTACACTGCTAAAATGGCAGTTAAGACAGGTGTTGGCCTATTCCAGCAGTTTTCACATATTTTGAGATCAGAGGTACCCATAGTGACGCCAAACACATTTCAATATTATTATATGTATGCAATAGGTATTAAGAGAAATAAATAAATCATTTAACCAAAAGGTAATAAAAATAAATAAGATAACAAAACAAAACAAACCAGATTATAATCAATGCACAGACACGTCTATGTCAGAGAAATTATGAACATACTACTCAAATTAGGTTTCAAAGTAGGAGATACACCCGGAGTTAATTTAGTACTGCTGGAAGAAGACTTCTTAACACCAGATTTGGTTACATATTTAGCTGTTTGATCAGTCCGAGTCAATTTGGAGTCGGTTGCACTCTTCGTAACCAGTTTCTTACTCGATAATCGTGCTGAACGTTTCAAACGAAACACTCTTTGACTAATTGCTTTCTGAAAAAATAACCTTCCTTGTCGTTCTCTAACTTTCATCGAAATAGTATCCCTATTTGCTGAAAGTTGATACAAAATGGCAACATTTAATACACTGATCAAAGTACTATCAATTTATTATAAACTATGGAGATGGGGAAAAGTAGTAAGCTAGTTTGCAGATATAACTAAGTAAATTGGAAATAATGAACTATCCATAAAACTTATTTTTAAAACCATATTTGTGCATAATGATATAAAATAGGTAGCTAACAGAAAAATAGACAGAAAATGAGGACTATAATCAGTGTGAGAAAAGAAAGGATATTGGGGATTGAGGATAAAAATATAAGAAATGAAGTACACGAGTATAAGTCTGAGGTGTGATTTCTCAATTAGACTATAACTGCAAAGTGACATGTTTCCAGAAAAAAAGTCCTTAACAACAAATGGTTGGTGTTGAATAAGTGAAAACTCTGTTACAAGTAAATTCCCAAATGTCAATAAAACTATTCTGCTTAAAAAAAGCCAATGATATTGTTGTTAATTGAAAAAGTACATATTGACGACTACCATTAAATAGCCAGCCAAAAAGGTACCTGCGTAACTTAATGTACAACTCTATCTAGTTTAGAAACGTGTTGTATATTACGTTAAATACTTGTACGTTTTGGAATTTTAAAATAAGGGAATGGATCGCTACAGCAAAACATCATCACACCGAAATTTTAGGTACTAATGCGGTAGAAAAATAAATTTGCTACCGTTCTCTAAGATGCAATTGTGTAGATAAGATTGAATAGAAACTTAAAACATATATTAAAAAGAATGATATTCATTTGTAGATTTTTTTCTAATTTTTATAAAAATCAATAATAATAAGTCTTTCTTAACAATTTTAAATTCCTGGCAAATATAAATTACCATATTCTCTTTTGTCCAGTCCAGCTTATCTAATGTGTATACTCGAACTATACGAAAAGGTAAGAAATTGCTTATACACTACTTGGTTAAAATAGGTTTTCGCACTAGCTAAATAAAGTGAAGTAACAAGCTTTATTCACCATTTGAGGAAGTCCCGTCATTGGTCTCCTTAGCATTCTCAGGACTTAAACTGGTACTATTCAATGTTGAATCTAGAGCAATACTGGATCCATTCGTAATAGGACCATCAGGCACCTGAATGGTGGCAGTAGTGTCACTCTTGTTAGCATGCCCTACTGAATCTGGAGAATTAACTTTTCCAGCTGATAACTGGCTCCTATCAATAGCCAATCGTTTTTCTACATGTTTAGATGCTAGAAAAGAAAGACACAGACAACACAGAACTAAAGAAAACTACAACACAATAACAGACAATAAAATTATACATATATTAGGTATACGAATGTTAAAAACAATAATAAATAATAATAATTTTGCTTTATAATAATTCTACTAACTAGCAATATAATATAACAATACTCTAGGATTTGGAATTAAAAAAAACGCACGATCCAATGTAGTTTATCAAGCGTTAAGTAAATTTAGTTTGAAGAAAAGTTGTAAGATTTTCCCTGTGGAAAAACCGCCACCAGTAGTAGCTCTGAAATGATAGTTGGAAAATATTTAATGTTAATCGGAGTTAGGAAAAACAATTTTTTATAAAATGAATAACCCTTATAAATGTTTCATACAACAGATAGGACATTTTTTTAAAGTAACTAGTCATAAGAAATGTTAGCACTTTTTCTGTTATAGTGAATTATTAGTTCTGTATAGGATAATCAGCTGAGGTTCAACACTATGTTGATCTTCAATGTATGCAGTGTCCGTCAGCATGTTATTTTGACGTTTTTCATCAAACTTGTTATAATTAGCAGTTTCAATTTATAAAATAATGAAGTTAAATAGTTTCACAGTAAAAAAATTGTAATTTAGACTGATAATTTTTTTTCTAGTCATTATGAAAAAATAGTTCAAGAGTTGTAATACTGTAAAATTTCTTTTGAAAAATAGTTTGTATAGGAAAAGTACTAGCAAAAAGTCGTATTTAGACTTCAATGATCATAATCGCTGATAAATATTATGCTTTTATAGAACACATTTTAGTAGATATCTCAATGAAAAGTACTATTTGAAGACTAGTTTTGGTTACTACAATTTCAACTAAAATTTTGAATATATCAAGAAAAGAATGACCAACATTTCATATGAAAACTGATTTCAGAGTGTGAAAAGTCCATTCTGTGTAGAACATTGTGTCATAGAACAACTTGTAAAAAAATAAAATGACTTTATAATAGAAAAAAATAACGATATTGTCAAAGGATTGTTTGCAAATATTTCTGAAATTGAGTTTTATGACTTTCCCATAGACGACATATAATACACAAATTTTTAAATGCATTTTTAATACTTTTTACAGGGAACCCAATTCATACACATACGTAGAACGTGTGATTGTATTTTTATAGATAAAGAAATCTCAAATAGTCTATAAAAATCTTAGTGTTTTACTGCTCAGTTTAGTTATAAAATATATTCTCATTAAAATTTATTAACTTGGCTATAAAATTATGAATTGATATTGCTGGTTATAAAAAGTAATTAACTACAGTTCAAACGTGAGTGGATATTTTCATAAACTAACAAAACTCTGATCGTACACAAAAAAAATCCCAAGTAAAACAAAATGTAAACACGTAAGCACTTTTGGGAATTCCAATTATGACAAACTTCCAAACTTCTGGTAACAAAATTGACACAGCCTCCAAATATAAATATCACATATTTGGGACAAGAGAAATACTACTGGATCTCTCACTGATTTACAATTCATAACATCACCTGAAATCAAATGTTAATTGCTCTAGAAGTATCAAACCAAGTTTGCTTTGAAAATAGTAAAAAAAGTCAATAGTTTTACACTTTTAATTTGGGCCGCTTCAAAGTGTCGAAAACAGTCATATTATAGATATCACAAATAACAACAAAACATATCGCTTTATCCATAAAAATAAACAGTGAAATTTTATTCAATAGTTAACATATTTGAAAACTAGACAAATGTAAAACTTGTTCATTGACCGTGTATTTTTTTATTATTATTGATGCAATGTTAGATGTCTATAAATCCTTGTCTGAAGTTGTATGTTTCGGGTGGGGGCTCCCCCATGACATTTCGAACAGGTTGCCTCAAATTTATAATATTGAAAAAATGAATTTTGTGATTCCGTTGTCCGACTTTGAGTGGCACATATACCTAGAATATGCTGTTTTAAGGGCACCCTAACCCGACCTAACAGTACACCCTATTGAAACCACATAGATTTCATAGATTTAAAATGGTAAAGATATTGATCGACCTTCACCAAACATGAATAATTGTTCTAAATTTAAAAGCAGTTAAACCAGCAGTCTGCTAGAGATATTACGTAATAAATTGATCAGAAACTAGATATTGATTTTTTAGAGTGATCTGTCCCGCTAGGTATATTAAGCACCATTGTATCTGGAGACACAGAAAGTGGGGAAAATCTATTTTTGTTATACCTACATATATAGTCACACCAGACTGACTTCTAGAAACAACACTTAAGCTGAAAATTACAAAACAACATAAAAACAATTTGATCACGTAGACAAGTTCATCATGCTACTAGAGACACACAACAAATTGGAAAAAATTGCAAACAACTCTTTACATGTATCGCATCCTAATTCAGCACGTTGACTTGTCAGCTCTAATTTACTAATTCCGAACAACAACCAAACTAAAAACATTGTTCTCCCATTTGTTTTGTTCTAAATTATTTTTAGTTTGTCGTCTACAGAAATCTGTTATTATACATGGTAGATATATTTTCAACTTTCAAATTCGTCTTTTTTGTTTACTTAATTTGTACACCTCTAAAATAGTAAAATCTATATGCCTAGTTGTCTCTTCAAACAATATTACATTGCAGTCCTGAATATAAAAATATTAATAATTGATCAGAACCGACTCAAACCATAGCTACTTTACAAATGGAACATTGAACTAAATAACTGAAATAAGACACTTATTGGATATTACAGATCCTTTCAAGGATAATTCACTATTTATTAATTTGCTGATAAAATCCTAGTTTTACATTATGCACATGATATGGGGGGGGGGTTACATTTCCTAGAAAATCATACTTTATGTGGATGGATTGGACTAAAAACTTGGTATCTCGCAAAGATTCATCGACATTTTTTTGAAAATAATTTGAAGACAATTTATATTTGAGAAAGTGGCTAATCTTACTTACCAGGGACACAAAACCTAATCTTTCTCTGATAGCCTGGAATACACTGACAAACACCCAGATAAGGGTCATCATTCAATATCTGACCACCTCGACCATCGTCATCGAGCACTGAAAACAATGAGTCGGATTGTTTTTTGCGTCTATCCAGTGGATTGGCAACATTTTCTGCACCTGGTTTGATTACACACTGTTCATGCTCCGGACAATTGTTTCTATTTGGGTCCAACAGGCACACACGACCATTTTGGGATACAGTAGCTGAAAAAATAACAAAGTAGAATACAGGGAAGTGATTGGAAAATGATCAAAAAGCGAAGCATATGGGGATCTAATATTAAGATGAAGAAAGTTTGAAATAGACTACAAAGTAACAATTTCCACTTTCTATTGAATATCTAAACGACATCGAAACAGTAAGCTGTAGAGCTAAGTCTATGTATGTGATTGATAGAAAGATTTTCAGAAACAAGTAGCTAAATAGCTATGACATTATTAGGAAATATTCATAAAACACAGTGTAGTGTCCCTTCAAACATTTTAATTAACAATTAGATCTGCCTCTGAAATCAATTAGTAGCTTCACATTTGTTGTGTATCAATTTTGCAACAATTCAAAATGTAACCTTATAATTAAGAAAAGAAACATCATTTTATTATGATTGTCTATTAGGTATAGATACACTACCCAGGCTTGCTCATACCACTCCTCTGCAAATACAACGTAAAATCACAATTGCATATAGGTATACATTAGGTAAGCAACAATTTCGTAGCCTAAAAATAATATGTACACAGCAAAGACGGCTCTTGGTACACAGCTAACATCAATGTGTACAAACTTTCAAAGCCTATAGTAAATGAAATGGGCCCACAACTTAGTACCGATTTTAGACTTAATAAATAAATTAATTCTACACACACTAGCAAATCATTCCACCTGGTAAACATCAAACAGCACAACGAATGTATAGCAGGATAATCTTCATCAATAAAAGTCTGAGCAAGTCTAGATATAAATACACATACAAACACAATAAACAAACTGTGGAATAGATGATTAAAATGATATAAGAGCTCCTTAACCAGCCAGCTCAAACGATCCACTAAGTACAGTTTAAAACATCTGCCTAGATATATATACTCGTACCTCAGTTCAATTAAATCAAAACACAACAATATTGAATTTTTATCAAGCTTGGATTATTAGACAAATAAAGTTGGTAAAATTCGCGATACTTTGATTTCCTGTGGCAAAGAGAAAGAGAGAGACGCATTTCCTGGCTCAGCTGATGCTTATAATATTTATTATGATGCTACGTCTGCTATTATCTTACTTTGAGAAATAAGAAAATGTATAATTTTTCAATTTACTTTATCTATTTTTCCTCAACAAAATGACATCTGCATTCTAAAGAAACTTAACGCTGAAAGAGTGATACTCAGGAATATAAGAACCTGTCAACGAAAAAGATCGAAAATATTAATCGGGTTAAATAAAAAGAGGCAACCAACTGTCTTGGAAACGTTTGCAGAAAATTGAAGGTCCGCTGAAGAATTTCAAAATTTTCAACTAGATGTTGTATTACAATGTAAAACTTATTCATTTGACCCTATAAGTTGCAAACAAGCAATGCTTAAAATCCCCAGTACCTACCCATGTCCAAATTGTATACGGTCAGTTACGGACCCATCACTTAAGAATCTTCGATGGCTTTAGCCACCCATGTCCAAAATCCCATTTTCAGAAGTGATGGGTTATGTAAAGTAATTCAATGTAAAATGATTGCGGCAGTGAAAAGCAAATTTAATGTTCAATAACACACCCCACGTCCACGAAAAAGTCACTATTGACTTGTCTTAAGATGTATGAGGTGTGAAAAATTATTCCTTTGATAGTGTGCTTGAAATAGCAATAAATATTTAACCAAAATTTCAAATAAAACCAATCTTTCCTAATAATTCATCCTTCTTTTGAAATGGTTTTGGTTAGTCAAACCAAATGGCTGCTATTGAGCGATACGTATTCACAAAAGCTCTGATCAAACTTACCATTCAAAGAAAGAAATCTTTACTTAATTTTTTTGTGCTATATCATTTAATATTAATGCATTTTCCTGAAAATATGGTAAGTCGTAAAAAATAGATATTGACTTGTAAAGCAGGTCACAAGTCACGTTAGGGGAGGAGAGAAGTGAATTGTTTAAAATTGTTGCCATCCCTTTTCTAGAAAGTCACTCTGAAGGTAAATAATAGAGTTGTTATGTTTCATTGAACTGCAGTTTGTAGTGGTCATGAAATTAGGTAGTAAATTTATCAATAACAAAATGGGTTAAAATGCAGTGCTCCAAAATTAGGGTGTCCCAAAAGTAACCGAACCTCAAACTTAAATAAAAATTAAATATCAAAAACAACAAATTTAATAGGTATGTATATTTAGTATTAACAAATGTTCAAAATATCTACCTTGAACTTCAATACAATCACGACATCTTTTTATAACACTGCGACATACTTTCTGGCAAGTTTCCACTGAAATTTGGTTCCATTCGTACTTTATTTTAGTTGATCAAATTGTCCTAGGCTTATTTTATTTAAGTTTGCGGTTCGGTTATATTTGGGACACCCTGTACACTAAATAATGAACCATAAGAAGTATTCAATTTAATATTTAAATTAGGTATGTATGAGCAATGCAAACAAAGGCAACAAAATGACATTTTATCGTAAATGTTCAAAGTGATTTTCAAAAAATCTGGACACTAATGAACCACAGACTGACAATTTTGTAAGTACCTACTTTTGGGACAGTCTGTGTAGCTTTTTTATGGTCTTTGTCTCAACTGAAATGGCACCAGAGACGGTATGCAACATAAAAAATCTACATTTTAACATTTCTAGAGTAGGTTATTGAACTAGTTATGACTTTAAATGTAGTGTAGACTCATGGTGTAGACTAGCCTATACATTTCTATATTGAGCTTACCCTGTCTAGAAATTGTTTTCAATGTTAAAATTTGTTATGAACATTTGTGGATAAGTACGAGTACCTATAGTTGTTTGTAGTTTTTATCCAAACAAATATGTATCTACCTGATTCACAATTTAGATTTGGATTTCCATGTTTCAAATACTTATATCTCAACCACCTATACATATACACAAAATTACAGTAAAATATTTACGGTTTAGGTAAACCGTATACTATTCTTTAAAATGAAGAGAGTAGTTTATTTTGGACAACTGACATATTACCAAATTAATATTAACCAAAATCGAACGTAGGTAAGACAAAGACCCGGTGTCCGATATTAATGAAAGAACAATAATAAAATCTTGTATAGGTAGGTGTTGGATATTTAGCAAACAAGACGTGAAACATAGGTTTGAAGATATTATGAGGTATCTTTTGTAAAAGGAATAAAATATTTTACTCAAAGTGATTGATTATAAAGGATACCATAATGTTATCTAAAAATAATAGTTTCCAAATTAATATTTTTCTCGACTAATATGTCACACTATTATATGGAGTGTTATATTACGTGCCTATCTGAAACAATAATCTCAAATAAATTGCCTGAAATTACACGATGTACTAGGAACAACAGAAATAACTTCCTAACTGTGCAAATTCATCCAATAAAAAAGCAGCATTTTAAGTTGACATTCGACGATTCGGAACTCCAACAATTACCCCAGAGACTCTTAATTCGGACCCTGTGAAAGTGTTAAAGTTGGCACGGAGGGCTGTGGACCGCAAGGTCCCCCATATGGCCTAGCGGCATCGAAACTAACAAACAAACAAGAACTGAGCCCATCTTTAAACAACAGAGACGAAAGAGAAGAATTGAGGACTCTTTTATTCTAATTTATTTATGAATATTTTTTACATTATCCATCCTTTCCAATCTATGTTTCTTCTCCATCCTTTCTCCTTCTATGTTCTCCCCCCCCTCTCTCTTCTTTGTCTTTCTTTTTTTCGTTTCTCTTGTTTCTCTGTTTTAGTTACCTATAGGGTGTCCCATAAAAAACTGCGTTTTTCCGAAAATACAAAATTTATTGTTATATACACATTATTGTTAATAGTTA
>JAUYWI010109083.1:0-21915 GCA_034780595.1 Parotoplana pacifica
ATACGACTGTTGAGTACAAGTTTTTATTTTGAGTACAACTAAGTTACAAGCGATATTCACGACTTTTTACTAGGCACATGGACATAATATATCTACATTAAAGAAAAGAAATATATACATATGTACCTACATACGTATAACAGAGGTACATTACTATTACAACAAGCATTTTGGAAATTCCATTGATTTTGAACAAAATGTTTTCTGTACCTTAAACTTTCTATCAGATATTTAAGATTAATATTACCTAATTATTTTACACATAATTTCATAAAAATAACGAGTATTCACCTAACATACCTTACTTCATTTATGTTTGAAACTTATGATAGGTACGCCTGAATCCATGATTAGGATAATTGCCGCCAGCACCGATATCTCAATTTTCATGAAATTTGGTGACTAGACTAGCTTTGCGCTGAGTAAAAATATATAGTCAGATTATTTGTGCGGTTGCTAAGGCATTGTATTGCATGGCAGGCCACTTTTACAAATTATTCCACAATGATATACTTTTTTGAGTAGTTCACTACATGAGACCTAAGTTACCATAAAGGAACTTTGTTTTAACCAATTTCACTAAGCAACTGTTGCTAAGGACACCAATATAGCATAGCAACAAATTTTATTTACAAATTTAACCTACATAAATATACTTTTTGGGTAGTTGACCACATAAATGTGGGTGTTAACTCACACTATACCTATGAATGTTATTGTGGTTTTAATTAATTTTTTTGGTTTAATTTTAGAACTAACAAAGTCAATAAACGTCTGAAAATATATTCTATAGATTTAAAGCAAAAAAATAAGGAAAAATTAACAAATATGGCCATTATATAAATTTCACTTTGTTAGCTCTAAAGTTTTAAAATATAATTTATCTAAACCACAATAGTACTTATATGATTGAGAACTGTACACCCAAAAATGATTTCAGAAAATTTAGGTTTAGAGTTAACACACTTTTTAACCTTTAATTATAAATAGATGATTATATTTTCTTTATTGTGGTGTACCACCTACTTTGTGTAAAGTGAACCATATTATTATTATTGTTTTATTAACTTGTTAAAAATTAGTTTACCTATCTATGAACAAAAAATAAGGTCATTCGTCATTAATTTATTTTTACTTTCAAGTTATTCGTGTAGTAACAATTTCATAATAACCTAATTTCCGTGATGACATCATTAATGTACTCTAATATACCTAAGTACTCTATCGGTCAATCAAAGACCAAATTATTTTACAATTTTGCAACTGTGAGCGATCACCAGGTATCTTTAGTAATTAATCTACATAATATATGATTAATATTTTATTTTCCAATGTCTATTTACATAGAAATACATCCCCTACATATATTTATGTATGCATCGCCATTACAATTATATCACTTGACGTTACATAGATCGAAGCTATGTACATTTTGTGATTTACCTACATTATGTTCTTAAAAATAATCTCATGTTGACTACATGCGGCACATAATATGTAGTTTGTAAAAATAAGAGAGAGTGAGAGAGAGAAAAAAGACGTATCCAAGGTAAAGAGGAAAATTGTTTTGCACCATCTTCATTCTACGAAGGAGTAGCCATTCACATTTCTATCTACGGTTTTTATCGAGATTTCAAGCTACATATAAACAACTTCAAATTAACCAACCCACCACCACCACCGGTAATCTCTTTTGGGTAGTCAGTGCGCCCATCTAGTTCTGTTTATAACTTATATAAATGTACTATTAATAGACCCACTACTGCAAATTGGTTCTTGTATAAAGTAAATAATGGTGCTGATATTGAATCAGAGAGGAATTCTATAAAATACCTACAATTGTAGAGTTGTGAATTAATCAAACCCAGAGTTATTCCAAGAGCAGCAGAGGTGCGTCGCGTGTTGTGATTCAATCTTATTAGGACCTCTGACATAATTAATACACATGAAAAGATCGTTTGCAACTCTTCATTTACCGTTGTTGTTGCTGCTCTTCGTTGACTATGTTTACAGCAGATCGTCAGCATCTTCCATTCTTCACGCAAACCCATCTGGAACCTATAGTAAGTTGGGTTTATTTATGCTAGTAAAATTCAAGTTTTACAGATAGGAAAAATATTTTTCTGATATCAAAATAGTGCTATCTGGATATCGAAAGCAATCACATTATTTATATGCTACATCTTTTGCGAAATTGATATTAGTTCAAATATAGACAATATGAAATATTTAAATCACATGAATTCTAAAACAGTGAATTCTAAACAGTGAATAGCTAAGTACAATAAACTTTAGGGAGTAAAATAAATTAGCTGCCTTAAAATTATTAAACAGACAAAACTCCAACAAGAAGTATTAGCACCATCTTAAGTGTCATAAAACAGACTACGATAAAAAATATAAAAAGTAGCTTCACCATTTTGAAGAGGATTAATGAAAATGTCAACTTCATGGGCCGGTAATTTTAGATTTTTTTTAGCTAAGTAGCAATTTTATTACAAATAATATCTTATAACATTTTTCATGTATATTACTTACTTTGCAGGGGTCAGCCAATGTTATATTTTATGGTAAAATTTAGATATTAAAAAAACAACCTTTCATTTTTCTATTTATTTTTTGGCGAGTATTGGAACTTTGTCCCAAAACGATCAACCGATTTTGGATGAAATATGAAACCAAAATAGAAGATGAAGCTCTGTAACTTTCGGTATAAAAAATATTTAGAGTCCAACACCCCCAAAGGTCACGTGACCTCAAAAAATGAAGTTGGACCAAAATATACATTTTTTTATAAAAATCAATTGTGGTGTCAAATAATGATGAAATAAATTGGATATATTTATACATTATTAAGATTAATTACGGTTGTTATTTATTTTTGTGCCTAAGATAAAAATGTTTTGGAAATTTACTGTTTTTAAAATAAAAAACGGATAACTTTTTCTGAGAATTAACTCAATTGTGCCCCAGCACATCTTTTTTTGGTAAAAATTTCAAGAAAAGGAAAACTAGTCAAAAAAGTTTTCATGGTTTATGTGCTCAAAATTGAGCAAAAATGAAATTCTTATGAGTATATTAATATAAAGAAATAACGAAAATTAATTTGCTTATAAAATAAGTATTTTTGAATGGATTTGCTTCGAATTTAGCATGTCTATTCCTTATCTGATACATTATATGTGTACCAAGTAAAGAGGTCACAACTTTATCCTAAGTCAGAAATTGATGTCCACTGATTTGAGGACCTGATGACCCGGCCGAAACGTTAAAAATTAGTTTTTCTGAAATTCAATTTTAATGACTGAAATGATTCCAAAACCATTAGAAATGACTAAAAACTAATAATGACACATTTTAAATATTGTATATCCATTTAATGGATATAAAATTCAATTTTGAAGAAAAATGATTTTATGGGCCCTGGTATGGTGAGCCTTATAGACCAGCAACCATAAATCTGAGGCATCCAATTTCTAATGTATCTCTAATTCTAAATCTCAAATTTGAGCATAATCAGCTGTTTCGTTTGGATTTTAGATCCACTTAAGTGATTTTGCCTAAAAAATTGTTAATCAATAATATTTTTAAAAACTATTTTTGGATTTGTGATAGTAAGTGTTTAGTGGACCTACACACCAAATTTGAAGGAAATCAAAAATAAATTTGATTTTAGGACATGATGACGATATTGGCCCTAGCTCGGCCCTCTTATCGATTTTTTTTTCTAAAAAAATTGTTTACCCTAAAATATTCCAAGGTCCTTTATACCAAATATCATTCCCCACTACCGTCGGGAAGTTAACGAGTCTCAAAGTCGACATATAAAAAATCTAGGTACCTACCAGACATGATGAACATTGTCTAGCTCGAGTCAAATGTTGGATGTACACATTAACAAACTTGTAAGGTGCTAGCCATTATGTCTCTACTACACACGGGTTCCAATCAAGACAACATACAACACGCCCAAACTGTATCAACTTATTACCAGCTTAGAAACCTGTACGATGAATGAAAATTTCTTAGCACAGCTTAGTATCTATATATGTAGACACCCATGGTGAATTTAGTTCTTATAATTCTTCAACAATATTGGCTTGCCATTCATTCATTTAAGTTTATTTAAGTTTTAGTGAAAGTCCTACTTTTGGATTTAAAAATAATCATTTTTATTTCCTTAAAAAATGCTACCAGTTTATTTATTACTTTGTAAATTTTCAAGTGAAAAAAGTGATTAGGATATCTCATACAAAGTTTTCCATTCATGGTGTCTCAGGTTGTTTCATATCGCGTGCCTCATACAGGGTGGTTCATACAGGGTGTCTCATACAGGGTGCCAAATACAGGGTCTCTCATACAGTGTGTCCTATACAAGGTGCCTCATAAAGGGTGTCTTATAAAAGGTGTATCATGCAGGGTGTCTTATAAAAGGTGTACCATGCAGGGTGTCTTATAAAAGGTGTACCATGCAGGGTGTCTCTCTCATGCACATTATAAACGTCCAGCATTTTCTAGTAAAAAGTAATGAACAAATGAATATTAATACAAAATTTTGTAAAGCATTGTTTTTCACTGAAGCAAGACAAAATATAAATACCCTTTTCATTGAACCTGTGTTTTCAAGAAATCCAAATTTCAGAATATGGCGAAATTTTGGAGTGACGCCAAATTTAAATTTTATCGGTTTTTAATGTGTTATTTATTACTATTAGATTTTTGAGTGTATACTTTATTGTTTTAATTATCAGTATTTCTACAATTTGTTTACGGATTTATTGATTTTTTTCTTAATTACAATTTATTCCCACGTATGAAGTTTACTCAATACTATTACTGCCATTTTACAAATGCTTTCGCGACAAATTATTGAAAATAGCCATCTTTTTACTGGTTCAGTCAAAAGACAATATCTCTAGATTTTTTTGAGTGATATTTATTTCTCTGTTCAGCGAAATAGGTAGTCTGACACATTTCTTCTGATATTTACATTCAGCATTCTATATCTCTTCCAGCGCAACAGGAGTCAAAAGTTGAACAGATTCGACCGATTATTTATAGTTCAAGCACCCCCTTATCCGACATTTCACACATTTTTTCTCTCAAGTCGTTCACTCTTCAAATCGTTGCTTTCAACCGAAAATTTGTTCTCCACCTACACAATGATTCAGAATCCAATTTTCTTCCTCCCTACCAAGAAGCGTGTATCCAAAGATTTTCTGGACTGGTTAATAATTCGACAACTAGTATGGCTTCCTTGACATTTTGTAATGACCTTGTAAGTTTTATTTATAGTCTACAAATGTAGGATAAATTTTAACACAGTAAATAAAATGTTCCTATGGTCAAATGATTAGCTGTTGGAGGTATTATTTATTTTTTTACTTTACAGACTGGAGTCTTCCATTTAGAAAGCCGGACATATTTTTTAGAACCCTCCCATAGACGTTACTTGAGTGTTGTGATTAAAAACGGAAGAATATTTCTTCAAGAACATTCTATCTACTATGATAGGCAAGAGCTTGGGACATTCCACTGTTTAGATACTAAACAGAAAAGTGAGTTGTTTTATAGAATTCGGTCAAGTAGATAAAAAATCTGAAAATAAGTCGAATTAAAATGTTCTACTACACGTGGGGTATTATGATTATACATTCCATTTACCAAAATATATTTCAGTGACGAATTTAAATTTGAAATGTGATTACAGCCTTTAGTAACCCCATAGAAGGATCATTTAAGGTCCTTTAGAGATCTCAGGCACTCCTAAAACAACAGCATACATCCAGTTTCATTTTACTGAATTTAAAACCTAGCCAATAGGATAGGTCACTGTTCGGACAACGTTCCCGTTAGGTGAAGCGTCCATCATCGATCCATCCCAAGTTGATTAAAAATGATGACATCTTTTATTTACGATGATGCTGGCCAAATATGTACATACATTCTATACACAAATTATATTTCATTAGTCATTTAACCATGAGGTCTAATGAATGTTATTTTGCCGATCCAGATGCTTTTTTCTTCCAAACACTTTGGAAGCCCCATTTAACTCAAAGACCGTAACACCATAAAAACTAAAATTAGGCGCAAATTGTAGAAAACCCTTCAAATTGTATACTCCGCTACAAACTGCCAAACAACCTACTATTTCTACAATTCAAGCGTTGTGGGGACCAGTAACTGGCAATACAAAAGTTGGGCTTGGGTATTCTAAGGATCAAACACCACAAATGTTAGCAACTACGGTCAAATGAATCAGTTTTACATTGTAAACCAACCTCCCCCCCTGAATAGTTTTAATTTATTTACTGCGTGTTATTTTGAAATAATTTCAGATAACTCAGGATCATATTATATTGATACCAATTCGTCTTTCAAAGTCCCTGATGCCAAACCTTTAGCCGCCAAAGACCAGTTTGACAGAGCAGATTTATCATTACATCTTCGTCAGAAAAGATCCATTTCTGATGAGATTGATGTGAGCCTGACAACTGACTGGGCTGAGGACAATGTTATTGAGATTCTTGTGGTGGTCACCTCATCCATGAAGAGGCGCTATGGTCAGAAGCTAAATCAACATATTCGAAGTAATGTCGCCACTGTAAGTAGAATTCATAATAACAAGACTTATATAGGTAGACAATTCAATATGTTTTCAAAGGTGCCACTACATTAAAAAAACAGTAACACATAACAGATTTGATTTCAATCAATAAATCGTTTTTTAGTTACAATGAGTAAGTGAAGCGGTAAGAAAGTATTCTATGTAAAAAAAATATTGATTGCCTGTTTTTTTTTCTAAAATTTCCTAAATAATTTTAAAAAGGTACAAATTTGGTTATTCTGTTAATGAAATTTCTAGCTCCATGGTGTAGTGCCTATATAAAACTGTATGAACAGATTATTCATTCACTCATTTTATGTATCTCAACTTAGAGAAGCAACATAACAGCTATTTTTATTATTTATGACACTAAATATTTATCTATTTTATAAAAATAACAACTTGTGATTCACAACCATAGCTTGGGTCAATTTACATTTGTCATTCAACGATGTATTTAGCAGCAGAATAAAACAATTAAAATTGCCATCTAAAGCGAATGACCACAACACGCAATATTTATGGAATTTGAAGATATTATGTTTCACAAGGGTAGAGATTTCAAACTAAATATTTTTAGTGAATCAATCAAACTTCTATAGAGTGTTGAGGTATGTAATTCCTACTGGCTTTTAAATTGATAGTACTCTGTAAGATTAGTACCCTACCTTTTGTTATAAGTAATAAAAACTATTTGAAAGAATTAAATAATAAAATTAGTTGAGGTTGTCGTAAATCATCAATAAATTTTCTAAATGTACTTTAAGACCACTCATAGAAAAATTGAATTATTACCTCATCCTACTTGTTTGAAAATTGAAGTTGAAATATATAGGCAACTTAGTCATTGAGAGTAGTGGTTGGTAACATAGTGTCTGAATACTTTGATGCTTGGAGACTATTTTATATATTTATTTTCATTTCCAGGCTTCTTCAATGTATCGCCATTCATCCATTGACGCTTCCATTCAAATGAGTGTGGTTGATATTATTGACCTTAATAGGACATACGAGGTAAGAATTCATTTATATTCATTCTAAAATGATAATGTTATCGACATAAGGGGAATTATAAATAAATTTAGATAGCGGTACTGTTCTCAAACTGCCATTACAAAAGAAACTGTACAATTAAATAAAAAAAAATAAAAAAATAAACACTAATTTTATTTGGAAATATAAATAATTAGGTAGCAATCAATCGTTTGTAGAGATTGTTAACAGAATGCAGAAATAGCTACAAGATTTTCTTTTATGTGCCCGATTTATCTGACTATAATAATTTTTTTGTTCGTTTACTTGACTGAGCACGATAAACATTTTTATTGGTTAACATACCTTTTGTAAATGCATAGGCTTAACTATTATTCTTTGTTTGCTAAACTACTTTTACTTTTTACCATTACCATGAACAAAAAAGTTTAAAAGCTAGGTATCAATATTATTGTTATTTCCAAAAAAGTGGTTTATTTTTTTTATATTTAAACAGTGAAAGTACTGTTTTTACCAAAAAATGTACAATTAAATGTCTATTTTGATGTTTTAAAAATATTATACACGTTATAAGAATATGTAAAATATATTTTTTTAAATCAGAAAAATGTATGTATAGAAATTCTGTGCGAAAAAAAAACATTATTCAACTTTTAGCAAACAAGGGGCTTGGACAATTGGTCGCATTTAGATTCTGAAGATGTGATGGAGATGTTCTGTAAATGGACGACTACACTACGTAGAGACCGGTACACATGGGATACGGCCATTCTCATAAATACAGGGTAATATAATGTGTTTCTCATAACTAAAAACGGAGAAATAATAGTGTTTCTCACAAATAAAAACGGGGTAATAATAGTGTTTCTCACAAATAAAAACAGGGTAATAATAGTGTTACTCATAAATACAAGGTAATTACTATTTCATATAAAATGTCTAGGAAAGAAAAGATCTATTTAAACAAAATGTTAATTTCAAAACATGTTAAATTTTCAGACAAATCCCAATATTTAAATAGAAATCAAAAGATAAATTTCCACATTCTACTTTTGTCTTTTATATGGAAAAGTCTTTTTAGTTAAAAAATGTTAAATTTTTTATTAGTGCCCACATTTTTTTAAAACTTTTAAATATGCATAGAGGAATTTTGAGTTGTATTGGAAAACTATGAAATGAAAGTTTATTAGTCAAAAGATTGTCAATAATATTCTTTTTTTTCTTTTAGAAACTTTAAAACAACTACGTTAGGTAAGTATACTTTCAAACTACGAAACAAAAATGGAAATGACATTCTTAATCCTGTTAATTCATAGTAATTTAATGGTTTTCATAATTCATAGCTTTGTAATTTCATAGATATTGAATTCATTAGTTTTTTTTATAATTTGTGCACTTTTGCTTAAACAACAAAATCATAATTGGCATCGATAATACTCCATGTTTTCATTAGTTTTTTTCTCTCTAGGAGTGGCCCGTGTCCAATCGATGTGCCACTATCCAGTGAACTGTTTTGTTGCAGTGGATAGAGGTTTTGGTACAGGAGTAGTGATCGCTCATGAAATTGCCCACCAGTGAGTTACATTTGTATCCGGTTTCGAATTAATTAAAACAAAACTTTTGTTATTAGTCCAAAAGCATCAAACTCAAAAGTCATTACATTAGGTACCTACATGTCATAAATTTGTTATTTAACACTGGATCAACTGGACGTATAGTGAAAAGCTTTAATTTTTAAGTCGGATTTGTTTACTTAATGCATAAGATATTTTAATAATACGATTTGTTTTGAATACGTCTTTTTACGAACGAAGAGTTAACATACGATAAATTAACAAGACTTTTTAAAAATTACAACTTCTTGTTGGTGACCAGGTAAACATGTTGTTGTAATTTAATACAACAGTCAGTGATGGGTAGAATGGGTTAATTAGAGCTTTATGCATATTGTACTTGGATACAACATTCCAAAAGTTAGACAAATCTGTTTTGTAGAATTATTACATGGGTCCCAAAGTAAGTTACATGTAATATTATGCATATTGTTTCAATTATTATTAAAAGTACTTTTTGTAAAAACTTTCTGTGATATTTTTTGGAAATTTAAAATACTATAGGTACAAGATTCATGATAAAATAATAGAGTTTTAGAAGACATATAACGGAAACAAGAACTATTGATCATTAACTAGTTCTGGAAAATCAAAATTGGATAAATCCTTTAAGATTTTTTAAAAGTCAAATGGTAGATTTCATTGAAAAAATCTCAAACACAAGTATTAGAAAATATAAACTGAATTTGTAACTACTTAATATGAAGGATATCTTTGGAAAGAATCTAAAACATAATGTCATTAAAGTAGTTCTGTAAATTCTAAAGTTCTATGGCAAATATCGTATATATGTTTTGACTGTCTTAGGACCATGTGAGTAGAATTCCTTTGGTTGATGTATCAATCCGATTATGAAACATTCTAAATATTTCCATGTAGCTAAATTGCAATCTCTCACTCGTTAGGATATTCATCTCTGTTTCATGTTCCAAAATAGTTATCTGAATTAAGAAATTTATCATCATTTATTGATCATAATGTAAAAACTATTAAAATAAACCTTGCCATATGGAAACAAATACTTTTTTCTATTTCCTAAATTTTTTTACAACAGTTTTATGTACTTTCTTTCAGAATGGGTGTAATGCATGACTATCCGGCACTGGAACACCGTTGTCGGATAGAAACGGATGAACTGTATAAGTACTTACCACTCAACACCATTATGTCGGAGAGTCTCGACTACAATAAATTCCCTTTTCAGTGGTCAAAATGCAGCCAGATTGAGATCATTAAGTTTATTAGGTAAGTACATTCTTACTGAAAAGCCCCCAAGAGTAAAGTTTATATAATATTAGATCTCATAATTAAAGAAACCAGATATACTTTCTTCAGTTTGAAAAAACTAGAAATCATTTTAGTGCAAATATTTTTCATTGCTTAGTAAATGACTTTATGTTCTTCTTTGAAAATGGTTATCAAGCCAGTAAATTCTGTGCATTGTACATCCCAATTTTTCAGACAGTAATCATAATCTGGATAAATCTTGGATAACTAACCACATTTCATAATATAATACAAAACTTAATCAAATTATTTTACCAAATGAATTTAAAAACGACTTACAAATACCGGTTACTCCTTTTTTGTGCGACTTATTACAGAACTAATAACTCTGGGTGATACTCATTTTCTTTTTCAGTTCTCGCGATTCCCAGTGCCTTCGTGAACACAACTACAACTTTCCAGTTCTCTATTCGGCAGATCAGCTGATTCGCCACCATCACCACTTCCTACCAGGAACAACAAATGACTTGGACAAACAGTGTTCACTAGCTCTAGAAGAAGGGGCACTGTTTTGTCGCAAAGGAGGGGTAAGTCGCATTAATAAGAAAGAAAGAGTAAATCCAAGCAATTAGGCTTGCCTACTCAAGCACACTTCATATACATAAATATTATTAAATATGAAGTTTTTTTTTAAATTTTATATTGCCATTTTCTTATATTATTTAAAACTAAGTTTCTAAAATAACTCCATTCAAAAACGTCTAACCATTAATTTATAAATGCAAGTAAGTTACTAATGATCAAAATCGGAAACAGATCGATTAAATTATTTAAAATGTCTCAAATTGGATCATATGTGGTCAGGCATATCACTTGAAAAACAATATACCATAAATTTGGGCACAGACCTATTTTCACCAGACAGCATCAAATCGGAATGCCAAAATATTAATTTTGATCTGATAAATGATCTATTACTGTAATGTTAACCTGAAAAATTGGAATCGAGAGAGAAATCAAAAATTTATGATCGAATCAAGGAATTCGTAGGGGGGTTGTTCAATGTAAAAAAAGGCACATAACATCTCAATCCTGCCAAAAAGTGAAAACAAAATAATCTAAAAGATAAATTAGTGTTCAGACAAGCATCAGCTTTTTGTTAGGGGTCTAAATGATTATTTCTTTGTTTCAAAGATGCTTTTTTGTAATATTGATAATAATAATATGTGTTTATTTAAAGTAAATGGAAATGGAAAATAGTAACCTTTGTCCCAACAAATTGAGTTATATCATATGTAGAGAATACCTACATAATGAAATAGTAGATGGGTAGAGAGAGAGAGAGAGAGAGAGAGAGAGAGAGAGAGAGAGAGAGAGAGAGAGAGAGAGAGAGAGATAGGGAGAGATCGGTTAGACATAACTGAATTAAGATGGGATACCTAATGTTCGTTGTATTGTTTGGCTATGGTTGGAATGAATGTCTTCAAGCCTAGGAGGAGCTGATGTTGTGAATGGCATATTTAGTCTAGGTAACGGAGGTGAAATAAGGTTATGGAGGATGTGAGTAGGATTACTCATGGCTGATTTTTAAAAACATCATGGCTATTTTTTGTCTAGTTTTGTTAGCATTGGAGTAAACATTTAAGTGACCAGTTGAGTCGAAAGTTGTTTACTGATTAAATTAATCTCGGACTGCTTGATATGTTACCTTCATTGAAAACACAGCCACATAGTCAAGAATACTTTGGATAAGCGAATTATAAATGTATTTATCTTTGCCAAGAATATTTTTATAAAACGGATAAGACACATATAACTTTGTTGACTTTGTTGACTAAGTGAGACCAGTCTAGTGTAAGATTAATTTTGTAAAGGACATTTTTTATACATTAAGGGGGTGGTTCGGACCCCAGAACCCTATCTGGATCCGCCTCTCTAATTTATTCCTGACATGCCACCATCGTTGAGTACAGTACCCTTTCAAGCATCTAATTGAACAAACTATACACCAAAAAATTAAATTCAAACTCTCTTCCAGAATATCGTTTGCCGGCAACTTTACTGTCAGAGAAAGGGTCGAAGTCATTGTCTGGGGGCTCACACAACCTGGGCAGAGGGAACAACATGCGGACTAAACAAAGTGAGGCTACGTTTTATAAGTACATATATTGTCTGTCTGTGCATTTCTTTAAAATAAAACAATACAAAATAATCATCCTTGGTGGTTATGCCAACGCACATTATTTTATAACTCTCTTCATGTGCAATATCTATGATTAATGGAACCATGAGATAATCACTGATTAAAGGAATCAAAAACTAATTTCAGAACCTGCAAAAGACGGCGCTCTGACAGCACAAATTGATTTGTATGTGTGTGTGTGTGTGTGTGTAGCGACTAAAAACCACACATATGTGATCATTAAAGTAGATTTATTTCAGTTTTATGATTAATAAAATAGGTATTAGTTTCTTGAATGACATTATCAATTCACATATTAGCGATGGGCTTACAATTTGTTCAGTACTGCTAGCTATTCACAAAATAGACCAACGCCCAAATGATGAGATCAGTGCCTTACTTGCCTGATTATTAAAATTGAAATAATTTTACAATAATTAGTTCACTAAAAAAAACAATTTGTAAATATCCCAATGAAATGTAGAACTATACAAAAAACACAACACCTTGTTTCTTTAATTAATGCCTAACATTTACGCTTGCAAGTACACACATACAACAAGCATCGCAGAACTATTAGATTGATTGTAACCTCTGCTGTATTTATGAACTGTGAGAGACACAGCCCATAAAAGCGATGTCTGGTTGCTGAATCACACCTTGATCCACGGAAACCTAGACATGATTGAAACAGATGAGGTGGTGTCTCCTCTAGGAGGCCTGCCATCGCTTCAATTCTCTACCCTCAGAAGTCAAATCACGAAGCGTCAATAATCATTATCCTATTTTACTTACAGTGTTAAACAAAAATGTTAAAAGTTGACATAAAACTATGTTTGGAAAAATCTAAATTTCATAATTCGTGATTTTTAAAACACAATCAGTGGTGTAGCTTCTGATATGCTAAAACTATTACCTAGCATAGACGAAATAAACATTCCTTTCATATACTTTTAGACCTGTGAATGTGTACCCTTCCAGTATCTTTAATAGAAAAATTGAAAATACGAAGGATAAATTCAAGGGCTAAACTCACACTATTCGTATTATGGCATTTTCAATACTTTTTCAAGCTAATCTTGAAGAGCTAGGACAATTTGTTGATAAAATATGTCAACAGAATTTAGTAGGTACCAGTAGAATAAAAATTAACTCTAATTTCAGAGTTAGTTAATATGTTACTTTGTAAATCAGAAAATGTCAAACAAACGTTCCAAAGCAGAATGATCAATTTCCAGGCCTATATTAATTTTCAAAACAATTTAAGGCATTTAACTAATTAATAGGCAATTATAACATCTGAACAGGCACAACTAATGACTAAAAAAAATTCTATTCCTAATTGTTTTCGCATTTTATTTTGAAACAAGTCAAAACAATTAATTCTATATTTTTACTATATGTTTTACAGGATTTATTCTTCTGTCATTTAAGAGATGTGCCATAATTTATACTTTAAAAATCAGATAGTTACATTTTCTTCATATCTACAGAATAGTTTAATCGATTTTTATGAATGTTTTAGGTACTAAAATATCATTACTATGTATAATTTTTATTTGCCAAGTTAATGGTCATTAAAACTAGTTACTGGTTATTACAAAATAATATTTGCAAAGTTAATGGTGAAACCAGACTACTTCATTTGACCTTATTAGTTTAGTTTCTGAAAGCACAGAATTTCTGAAACCCTCTAATATAATGTAAACAACATATTGTCAGCAATGCATTACCTACTGCTGCCGTGTTTAGAGTGTATTACAACGTTTTAACTTCATTAATTGTCAAATTTGGTTTTTGGTTTATATTTAATTTTAAAATCAAATCTTAGACTGGAAAAATCATTTTAGAATGTTGTAATGAACAAAAGCTTTAGATTATTTTTTTTAGTCTTAAGACCAACTTTGAAATCATTGAATGTTCCAAACTGGATTATATATATTTAGTGGTCAGACATACCATGAATTTTGGAAGTGACATTTTCACCAGACTGTGGCAAAGTTGTAGAATACCCAGATATTAATTTTCTTCTAGCAAATTGCCTACTAAATGTCATGTAATTTTCAAATCGGAACAATGATGATTTATGCTTGAAAAGAACATCCATTTTAAGCTGTTAAACTAACTTATTTTTACTTTGAGGTATATAGCAATAATATCAACTCATTTTTATAGTCAGCTGAATGATGCTGTACAAAAAAGATTGTTTGGATTTTATTTTACATCGTTCAGTTACTTCTTTACTAAATTTATACAGTCCATTTTGTTTTATTACATGACATAAATACCTAATTAGTATTTTTGATTTTCACACTTTTATGTTACTGAAATAGATTATACGAACCGTATTAGGTACACTCACTTTCCTATTTCAGTGGTGTATAAATGGTGCTTGCGTATCAAATTTATATAAACCAGAGCCTGTAGATGGCGGCTGGGGCTCTTGGTCTTCGTGGAGCACTTGTTCACGAACTTGTGGCACTGGTGTACAGCAGTCAAAGCGCTATTGTGACTCGCCTGTGTAAGACATGTTTTGTTAAATAAAGTGCTAAAGTACATCGGTAGTAGTATCAGTATTGTTTTTTATAAACCAGGCCCCATCATGTAGGAAGATATTGCAACGGTGCAAGAAGAAAAATTCAAACTTGTATATCAAAAGTAAGATTAAAATCCCTCTTAATATTTTGTTTTATGTATTTACAATTACATAATATATAATCTCACTTTTTCCATAATAATATAATGTAGATTGAATAGAAATGCTGTCTATTTTAAAGATAGTTCATTTCCACAATAATCTCATTGTTTCAATGTACGTTCTTTATTCTCCAGCCTTGTGCACATCCTATGGACCCAATACGAAGTCAATGCCAAAAACTGTCAATAAGAGCTGGTGTGACGCTGTATCCATACTACCCAGAAAGTAAAACAAATAATAGACAAATTTTATAGTTTCCAAAACAGTATAGGTATCTGCTATTATAATTTCAGGAAACGATAAAGTGTCCGCCTGTATACTCCAATGCCTAACATCTGACGGCCAAACTTACAAACATGACATGACCCTTATCGATGGTACGCCCTGCAATACTTTCAGGGACGGTGTCTGTTACAGGAACAAATGTTATGTAAGTCTTTGAACATTCATATTGGACTTTATGGTAAATAATGTTTCATGGCGAAAACGAAAATGTGCAAAATGATCTGCATTTGGAAGGACCGTCCACTGACAACTCAGTTAAAAGTGAGGTTGGTGAGAGCCCTGATCTGGCCAAACATCTCCTATGGTGTAGAACGACGATTATGTCAAATGCGATTATACGAAACAGTGATGATATCGTTTCATGTGGTCAAATACATAGCTATCAAATTACAATTACCTATTTGGGCTAAACTAAAACTCATCTTATTTGTTATTAATATGCAACTAAGATTTCATGTGTTAAAAACCCATAACATTACTTTTAAGTTGGCTAAATTTATTTGAAAAGTCCTTGTTTGTGTGCAATAGTGGCGTCTGTGACAATACAAAAAAATTAGAAAAGGTTTTTAGTCATTGGTCAATCTCTCTCCCTCTCTCTCACACACTCCCCCTCCCACTCCCTCTCTCCCTCTCTCTCTCTTTTCTGGACCCTTTTCGCCGACTACTTGTACTGCAGCTGATCACAGCGACAAGAGCCCTTGAACCTTTGACCCAGGAAAGTGTGTGCATTTCGCAAGCTACACACGGTGTAGCCAGTACCCAACAAATGAAATGATTATTGAATATATGATGTATGTGTATGTCAGTTATTCATTTTTGTTTTACATTGTAATTTTAGCAGTTAGGCTGCGATGGCTTACTTGGATCGCGGAAAGAATATGATGTTTGCGATTCTTGTGGTGGAAAGAGTGATACTTGCCACCTTGTCCGAAATACAATTTCTATTCGCAATCAAAGTATGTGAAAGCCAATAACAAAGATGTTCAATTACCTAGAGCAAAATCATTAAACAGTATTATAAAATGGAAATAGCAGTCAGTTGATTACTTAAACAATATAGTGACACGATTTGTTTGTCTTATTTTTTATTAAATGTAACCTTTTTTATTGACAAATATTTTCTACTACTAACTAGTAGTATGACATTTACTTATAAACATATTTTTAATTTAAAAAAAATCAAATACACCAATCACAGCATTTTGACCCAATAAGCCGTAGCCATTTTCTTTGAGCAGTTATAGCCACATAAATCCGATAAGTGAGCTATTTGTCCCTCCCTCAAATATCTTTAGCGAATAAACAAGATAAACTGATTCCACCCGTACTAATTTTGGTCATTGATTTTAGAAATATTTTGTTTCAGACTTCTATGACGCGCTTACGATACCTCCAGGTGCCAGTACCATTCAGGTAATCAAAAAAAGCAAACGAAGCATACCTGTCTCCGTTGATTCATTCGACAATTTCATCATGAGTAAGTTTCATCTGTAATGTCAAAGTCGGTTTCAGAGTCTACGATATTTTTTGGAAAAATGTTTTCTTTGATGATTTTAAAAATATCCATGTCCCGCAGATGTTGAAAAAATCTTTTACGGATATTGATCATTATTTAGGAGTTAATATCGATTATCAGACGCGGCTCATACGATCTGAACATACGGAGCAGGTTGGCAACCTACTTTTGTACCACACTGGAACTCGAGGAAAAATGGAGAAGATTGTCATTACGGGCAAACTCAAAAAAAGAGTGAAAATATTTGTAAGAAATATTATAGTTACGCTTAATAAAATATTTGTTTCCCAAATAGACATACGTATTTTTTTCTAATAGATTCAGAAAGAAAATCATTTTGAACATTTGCGGACAGAAGAGTTGCCCCTGATAGAATACGAGTACTACATGCCCAAAGTCAGTACGACCGTTCAACCAATACCAAAATTTTGGCCAAAACCCAAGGAGTCAAGCATCGAGTATCATTGGCAATTCAACAATACTGAATTTGAGCTCCAATGTGTGGGATTTTGCACGAGTAAGAGTTGAATTTAAGATAATTAGATGACTGAAATTGTGGGAGATGAAATAAAGCGTTTGGTTCATTTGCGGACACATTAAACTTTCGTAAAATATCTTTTCAAAAGATAATAATAGAGACTGATGTTTTGATCACATCTAAAATAAAACTTTTCCAATTTTGTCTATAAAACCAAATCTGAGCAAAACACCTATCACCGATCAATATACTTATTTAATATTCTTTTCATTCAGGAAGTAAGCTTCAGCATCCAGTCTGTGTTAGTCTGCTAGACAACAAAACCGCTCCAGATTTCCGATGTACCGCTAAAAGGCCCGTTAGTAAAACTAAATCCTGTGAGCCATGGTGCAACATTAAATGGTTTCGACTGAAGCATAGCACAGGTCCATTGGACAATCACCTGAAATCTAATTTAACAAAAGCAGTTGATGGTACAACAATTTCTAATAAATGCTCTTCAAGGTAGGTACTTATCAATTTTAAGAGTTAATTTGTAACTTATTTGACAGAATAATTTTTTTTGTGTCAATGTTTACTCTATCCTAACTACATAAAATTTGTCATATTTCTTAGATGCGGCTTGGGAATGATGTCCGGTCTACCGTATGTTTGTCTCAGAACAATAAAAGTTTCTTCTGTAAGAACAAAGCACGAGATAGTCAACGAATGGCAATGCGTTCGATCCGGTTTGCAGAAACCAATCGACACCAAAATCAAATGCATAGGACGCTGTCTTCCAGTTTCCTGGAATTATACAAACTGGACAGAGGTAGTAGTCCGAGAGCCCATGAGCTTCACCCTCCAGGAATGAGGCTCTAACAGTGACCAATCCCAATGGTTAGATATTAAATTCAGTATAATGAAACTGGACGTCTGTCGTTGACTCAGTGATGCTTAATTTTATAAGAGGTCTTTCGCAATGTTAAATTCCTATCCCTCAAAAATTGAAATTTTCATTTTATTCCAATTGGCTTCAAATTTAGGGAACTGACTTCTAATGATGTTTCATGTAATTTAAATTGTGTAATCCAATGTTCATGGGAAATAGGTTTTCTTAAAAATTATTTTTTTAAAGTTAAGTATTTTATGTGTATATTAATTGAAAGTAGTACTGCATTTTATAAAAATAATATAAAAAAGCTTTAGAACTACCCCATTTTTTAGTTCCATAAATTTAATCTACCTAATTAGATAAAAAAGGGTAGGAATTTAACATAAGAAAAAAACATTTAAGGTCCTCTTGCGGTCTTAGGCATCGCTGAGATATCTTCAGACGTCCAGTTTCCTTATACTGAATTTAATATCTAACCATTGGGATAGGTCACTGGTGGACATCTTACCTGTAGGGTGAATCTAACGGACTATAGCTATCATTCAACTGTTTTCTTCGTTTTCTTAATTAACAGACACTAATGTGAAAAAGACAGATGCATTAGAAGAGTGATTTTTATGAAATGTTGAAAATTGTATATAAAAGGCCCAATAATATTTTTCTATTACACAAAGAAAAGGCACTTGCTTGATGGGAGTCGTGTGTTATTTCTAACCTTTTTGACGTTCAAAATTCTTGATTCTTGATCGCTATGTACTAGATAGTTATAGAAAATGTAATAAAAATTAAATTGGTTAATAAATATTATAGATTGAACAACATTAAACGTATTATTATTATAGCATTTATCTACAATATAACCAGTGTCATCAGTCATGGCCTCAATTCGAACCTCGTACTATCTGTAAGCTAAAACACGTTTAAAGCTATACGACAGATGCATTTTCTTTGTCTGTGATAATGCTAAAACTCAATGACTACCGTGTAGCTTGTTCCAAAAGAATTAAAATTCTTTATTTCCTCATGCTTTAAGCAAATTTCATACATTTCCAAAATGTTCAATTTAATGTTTATTTTTTTAGTGCTCATCAAATTGTGGCATTGGCCACCAAACCCGCAGAATCACGTGTCAGGATAGTTCGCTGAAGATCTGGCCCGACCAGGAATGCTGGAACAGGATGAGGCCAACCGATACGGTGCGATCTTGTGTCGGGGTGTCTTCCTGCACCCCGAAAGTGATCAGATGGAGGGTGGACGACTGGCAGAGATGCAAAGCTTTGTGTGGAATCAGCACATCCAGAAGAACAGTTTGGTGTGAACAATTACAAGTAAGTTGACATTATAATGCGACAATATCACACGACAATACCATGCGACCCTGTTGAATATTTCTGAAGCTCATTTTATATATGAAATCCAATCTAATTAAATATTGATAATATAAAACTATTGTCAAAAGTCATTAGATACTTCTTGGACATCCTTTATGATAATTTTTGTATTTTATTACTTATAAATCACCTATTTTTTATATTTTATAATCATAATATGATAAAACATAAGAGATAAGTGTTTTTTAAGCATTTTAATTGTTCGGCTTATATGTATGTAATCAAGAAATTGTGAAATAATGTATTGATGCATGTAAAGATTAATAAAAATTAGATATTGACAGTTTTAGATATATCAACTCTTTTCTTTATTATCAGAAGTTTCCAACCTCCAGCAAATATCAGGTTATAGACAGCGAAGTGTGTCGTCGAGGACTCAAGGAGCCCGTGCCAATTTCCACCACAGAATGTCATCTAGGACCGTGTTTCTTGTGGAAATTTTCCGGACTGACGCAGGTAATTTTATCGACATATGTTTTAAACCTTACAATATTAATTATCTTATAAATAACATTTTCAAGATATTAGCCAAAACAATCAGATGAAGAAATTGGTGATAATCTAACATAAAATTAATAATACCTATGTTTTAACATAATCTATTAAAAAATCCATTTTGTAGTGTTCAGTTTCTTGTGGCAACGGGACACAAATCCGCTATTCACAGTGCTTTCAAATTGACGCCATAACCGGCGAAAAAATGCGCGTAGATGGTTCGTTTTGTCACAATATTGAAAGAATTCACAGACCGCGCATAGAAAATTGTATAAAGAAGCAGTGCCCCGGGTTTGAATGGGTCAAAGGATATTGGAGCAAGGTTAGTAATATATGGTATGACTATTTATCATACAAGAAATATTATAAGTTATTGTTTTTAGAACCAAGTTAGGTACCAATGACGTCATGAGGCAAAAAAATACACCTACCGTTTATTTTATCAATTTTATGACCCAACATCATTATTTCAAAGGTACTCACGAGAACTTAAAAGCATCTGAACCAATGGTTCGAAATTCGTTTTATAATGTGCTAATTATACTTGATTTGTTTGATTTTTTAAATGAATAACAATATATTTTAAAGGCGCATAGCTCTTCTGTTAATTTACTACTGTTGAAAATGATAATCTCTTCTCTGTGTCCAACACTCTCTCTGACCACTCTTTGTATCCATTGTCATCTATAATTTAGTGCATAGGATCCTGTGAATTTGGTGTTCGTCGAAGAGTCGTTACTTGCCAGAGAAGATCCTCCCGAACAACTTCGCTGAATTTGGTTTATCTAAAAGCGGAGGACTATTCTTGTGACTTAAGAATCAAACCGCCTAGTGGAGAACCTTGTTTAATTTCTACTCCATGCGCGTTGTGGTTTACCAAGCCGTGGGGAAAAGTAAGTACGACTTTATTGCATTTCCAACCTAACATCATATGCATATTGTGCTTTTGCGTGCACTTTGTTTTGGCATTTCGGTTTAACTTCATTTTAACAACACAACTTACTTGTTAGCAAATTTGGTAAAACTGATGCAAATATTTTTAAGGCAAACCCCTGGTATAAATCGATAACACATTTCAACGTCAATACTGAGGTTTTTTAATTCGTAACAGTAGAATTGTTTGGTGATGGTTCAATAAAAATCATATTTCTTGTGCTCTTTCAGTGTTCGACAAAATGTGGGCTTGGTGTGCATTTGCGGCAGGTTGAGTGCCGACTTCACAACAATAGCATTGCTCCTAGTGACAACTTCTGTCCACAAATCAAACCAATCCAGACACTGGAATGTGAACGACCGCCTTGTCGTCATCGACCATATTGGAAATCTTTCTACTCTCAAAATGTAGGTTTCAAACGATGAAAAAAATTAGATTTCAATAACATCTTCCAAATTATTAGACGAATTTTAATAAAACTAGTCGCACAGCTTTTGATTAAAAGTAATAAAAAACCTTTGACTTTTTATTCATTGATTTTGTTCATTTTAATGGTCTTTCTGAAACTACATACATTTGCTCCAATTGTTATTCCTTTCTTGCAAGTGATGATCACTTT
>JAUYWI010109084.1:0-11027 GCA_034780595.1 Parotoplana pacifica
TTCTGGTTGTGATTATGGCTGGCTGATGAGGCCCAACAAGGCCGAAACAGCTGTCCTGGGCTATCATTTGCAAGTAGTATATTTTTATCAAAGTATGCCTGTTTCTTTATTATTACTCTTAAACAAATTGAAACAAGAACACACTCTTTATATAGTAATAGGAGAAGGGATATATTAATCCTCCCAGGACTGCCTCCTCATTACAAGATGACCCCTCACTTTATACGTAGTATGTTCTTGCTTAAATAACACGCTGTTCCTTTGGGCGAACCCTATCGTAGTACTTATAGAAATGCAACGGTTATTAGTAAAGATGTAAAAATGTGAAAGAAAATAAAACTTCCACCTGCGGTGTATTTCGTTCTTCTAAATTCTGATTGGTTCTCTGGAAATGATTTTTTTAAATATGCGGCACGTGCAAACATTGACTGAAAAGTCCCTCTATCCTTTGTGGGAGGGCGATTGGGCGGGCATCTAGCACACGCATGCCCCACGTCAAATGATGAAAATTCGCTTCATTTTTTATAATTAATAATATCCTGGGATTTTCATGTGCAGGCAATTTTTGACAGCAATTGAAATAAAAATTTCAGATTCTAAAAAATGTTTTTTTCTAATTCAAAATAAGTTAATTAATCGAATATTGTAATTGCATTTTTTGGTGTAGCAACAGAATACGTGAATTAGAGACATAAACCCATAAAGCCAAATTTAGCGCTTGTTTAAAACAGCAAAGTCAAGGTCATATAAAAATTTACGGATGCCCTGTATTTAAAAAGGTTAAAAATTAAAAAAGGTAAAATGTCAGAAAACTCGTTTCGGTTTTAAAAGTACAATTTTCATAATATCACATCAGAACCATGACAATATCATACCTAAGTGAGGTTCTCAATCGAGATTCTGGGTTCATTACCATACTGTTATTGTGACGGGTTTCCTTTTCATCCTTTCGTATCCAATGCGGTGAAAACTGAACATGTGGGGCCCTCTTGGTCGATCTTGGAGAATGAGTCGCCTCGCTGACGGTCCTTCGTTGTAGCCGGCCACTGGCCGGAGAGATTGGAGCTAATGGTGGCAGACAAAAATGAATGAGACAGCGTGCAATACGTCTTGTTATAAACGTCGGCTGTCTGGATTGGCTGTATGAATTGAGCAACCGCTCAACAGAACCTTGAAGTTGTCCTTTCTAATGGAGAAAAATAATCAATAAACGTAACATTAAATGGAGTCTGGCGTGGGTTTGAACCATGAATAATAAGTCTCACTTTTGGTAATGGGTGTGCAGGTAAAAAGAAAAGCTAATTTATTTTTTAAAATAATATTTATGGATCTTATAACATCATCGGCTCCTAGCTAGCTCTTTTATCAGTTTTATGGACAATTGTTTTCAAAGTACGTGAGTGCAAATTATGGCCCACCCTATCAACAGGAAGTATGATATGCTGGCCTAAAGTTATACCCTCCCCCAACCAGAAACTAGATTGGCTCTTTCTTGATAACCAAATTTGTACAATGCTTACCTCAACGGCGTCCAATACTCTGGGATCTCTTTCCTTGGATCGTGATTTATAAACCGCATCCAGGGTAGCATTTCTCAAACTTTCCCGCGTTGGCTCACCTTTACTCGCCTCGCTTAACGTGACCAAGCATTTCAGAGCCATGTAGCGAATCTTCCAACTCCAGGAATCCTCTAAAATGGTAAAAACCGCAGTTATATATCCAATAGCATAGGCAGCTAACAATTCTGGATCTTACGTGAAAATAGTTTCATTCTGACCGGATTGTTTCATGGATTGTTATTTTTGGATAAACTAGATCACCAAGCTTGACTTACCGTCTTATCATGCTTCAGCTTGGGTGTAGAACAAGATGCACATGATTACATAGTTTTGATTTGATCTTGAAAGGATGTTGTTTTTACACATCTTTTGTTTGGAATACATTCATTACTATGATGTTAGTACTGTCAAAGCCTTGACAGATATTACTTTTTATTTCTTATTTTGAATGTTTGCTGCGGTAAAGATTTATTCTACATATGAAAGACATAAAGACAAATCAAGAAGTACTCAGCATGTTGTAAAAAATAATCAAAAGCAAGAAGAATTGGATTGGACATATAATACGTAAAGAAGGAATGGTCAAAGCAATTCTGGAAAAGCAATTTCTTAGAAAACCAAAAAAAGATGTTAGAAAAATTCATACCAAACACCTATAGAGAAGGATGGAGAAAGTGGATGCCATAGAATTGAACCTGCCTAATAACTGATTCGGCAAAACACACTATAGATAGATTATTAATATAGTTTTACGAAAATTATCTTATGTACCTAAATACAATAAATAGACAAGACAGATAGTAAATATTGATCTGCATATTACTTTTATTCTTTTACTAAAGTGCATAATGATCAAATTTATGGAAATTCATTGAACGACCGCCAATTTTTTTTTCGGAAGAATCCATTTGCAAACGAATTTTTAGTCGTACGTCTATTACAGACATTTTTCATTTATTTTGTTAGTCGTCTTCTATTTGATATCGAAATTACGTGGATACATATTTCCTAAATAAATGATTGGAGCTAAATATTACAGGTTTATGTTTTATGCTAAAATTTTCTTGCCGATATCTTCAAAGCTCTACTTTAATCACTTCAAACGGAATTCTGTTTTCTATTAAACTAGTTTCATTCATTTATTCTGGCAACAAATGTGTGATTAGTTAATGAAATAATTTTTAATAGTTTAATTTATTTAAGTTGTTATAAATAGTGACGCATATTGGATCAATAATATTTGTTAAATATTGTTTAGAGATATTGTATTCGATTATTCAGTCAGTATGTTTGTAAATGATATTTGATTATAGGTGTACTAATGCACTACCAAATATGGGTGAAATTATGTTAGTTTTATAGCAATTTGAGACTACTATGAGAAAAAAACATTCCAAACTTATATGTTAGCAGAACAATTAAATAATAACAACAGGAGTCCTGCTTTGAGGTGGCAAAAACTCTTATGGCGGGTCTACAAAAATACAGGTGGTTATTAGCTATCTAAATTAGATATCAGTGGAGCTAACATTCATTTAACATTGGCATGGATCTTATTGAAGAAAAATGATATAATGGTTGTAATTTAAAAATTTTCCATGTAAATTATATTTACATCTTTATTTAAAAAAACTAACAAACAATAGTAGTTAATCCCATAAACTACACAATTATGCTATTAAATAACAGACGTTGTTAGGTAATATAATGAGAAGTTTAATGAAATTGGTTGTTTACCTAAACAGTTCTATTTTTCATTGTTAACCTTTGTATTTTATTTCCAAAATAACTACTGGTTTTGTTTGTTGACTGTAACGTTTCTATTTATGTATTTTCAGGCCATGTCTTATTCCAAATCCCACCAAGGTGAGTTAGAATCTTCTAATTTATATAAACTATTCATAAGTAACATTGATCAAAATACATATTGTAGAAGATATATTGCCTTCATATAGACGGCAAGTATAGCTTTGCTAATTTTAGATTAACCTTACCAACATATTTCTAAAAATATCATTTTGTTTAAATAAAAGTCTTAGACTAGAGGACTATATAGAGGCAAGTAGTCACAAATGGGTCACAAGATCTTATGAAAAGGTCAAACAAGCAAAACTAGGCAGTTCAACCGATAAGTACCTAGACACTGTTTTGTACATACCGACTCATCGTATCACTTTACATTAAAATTTGATTCTGCCGCATACCTAACATTCTGTTTGATTAATTTGTCTCTTTACTTTATAGGATTTCAAATGTTAAAGCCTTGTGGCCCTGAATTCAAAGACTATTGTAAGAATAGTGGAACATGCTATATCAACGCCAGTGCACCTCTCAAATCTAATAAAATATGCAGGCAAGTATAATTTCTTCTAAACACTTTGATATCTGGCAACCACTTATTTCATTTTTTGGCAGAGAGAATTGTGAAGGGGGTAGAGTGGTGAATTGGATCAATTTTTGTAATTTATATATTGAAATTTTGTTTGATATTGTCCATATTGAGTTTGATTAGTCGGGTGGTGTTCAGCACGTATTTACTTGATTGTATTTTGATAAGCATGTGATTGATAATGATTACTTCATGCTGCTTCTAAATGGCAAGTGAATGTGTAGATAGTGTTGAGAATGACGAGGAATACCTACGTATTTTATTAACAGAAGATGATAGCAATTCATTTGGCAGTATTTTTAGCTAAAGGTAAGTTTATTTAAAATATCATGAAAGCTCCCTTATTAATCGTTGCCAATGTTGATGATGAATGTTGCATTCACATGAGCTGATCATTTTGAAATGTGATGAATAGAAATCTCTCTAAATTATTGATTTTTAGTAAATGCTTATTATAGTGCTTATTATTGTAGGTTAAGATTAGTATTATTAATCGTTAAATTTTGTTTTTTAATTGTACCTGCAATACCTACTTGTAATATTAATATTAATAATAAATTATTGTCAATATTTGTTTCTATATTTACAGTTGTATAATACCCAACTATGGCGCTCGTTGCGAGATGATAATCAAAGATTCCATTGAATATCGCAGTAAGTATGAATAAGGTATTTATGAGTTAAATAAATGATTTGGAGAAATATCTTAGTAAAAGTTGATAGTAAATAAATATGTTGTATATAATATTAAGTTAGTAGATAGTAAAAGTTGTGACAAATTAGATAAATGGCTGTACTAAATAAAAAAAGTAATAGTAAATAATTTGTATATTGTAGCAAATTTGATAATAATTAATAAGTAGGTATCGCATAAATTAACTAGTAGATATATGTAGAATGAAATCTTTACTGCAGGAAACATACAAAAAATTTAAAAAAATATATCTGTCAAGTCTTCGACACTACTAATATCATATTAATGAATGTATTCCATGATACAAACATGAATTATTTGAATTTGCATTTAAGTACATATTAGAAAATTTGATAGTAATGAATCAATAATTTTTTGAATTTGTTTTGGGATAGCTAACCATCTTAAGGGCCTTTTGGTCAATCTTATTTCATTAATTTTTGTTTTATTCATATACATATTTTAACTAAATAGATAGATAACGTTTAGTGTAAATATAATTTTAGATCTCTATATAAATTAACAAAAAACGGCAAATTTATCAAGTTTATTTTATAACTTTAAAATGATGTATCTCGCGAACCATACACCGTATTTACGTAATTTTTATTGCAAACAGCATCGAATTGTATTCACTTTCATTATCCTGAATTACACTTAAATCGGTGAAGTTTCGTTTTATACTACATATTACTTGATTCTAGGTGGTTGCTAAGATGTATCAACAAAACTAAAACGGATTTTTATATATGTGTCAACTTTCATTGAAATTGGTTAAAGTTAAGGACCATTATCGGTGTTGAAGAAATATAGAAAGATTATTTAAAAAAAGAGTAACTTTAAGCATTCATAATTCAAAAACCAGCACCCATTTCAATGAAATTTGTACACGTTGACATTGCAAAGCTCAATCTATCGACCTAACTTGGTTATTCTGGGGTTTAAATTATTGGAGCTATGGATGTCCTATTTTAGCCCATTTTCAAAAGTCCTATATTACTCTGGCAAGGCTAGCTAGCTCATAGAACTAGATTATATAATAATAATAAATATTCTCTTAGTTCGAGTTAGTATACTTTTTAATTTATAGGTCGGTAATTATTCTGTTATTGTTTTTGATAATACATTGGTAGCTTATTACTGGCATATGACTACGTAGAACAATTTAATTTGTGATCTTTATTTCAATCATTTGCTGATGGAATGATATATTATTGCTAGTTTGCACTATACAGTGTATTGATTTTTTATAATATCCACATTGGTAAATTGTCATATGCTGTTAAATGATGGCTCCAAATGACTTTTCGTTTATTGGCAACATAATTTGATTAAACAAAAGGATTAAGAGCATTAGTATATAATATAGAACCAATATTGTACATTATCAACCTATTTATTATTGGATATAAAATAATATATCTATTCTATATTTCATAAAATAGTATTTGAAATATAGTTTAAACGAATACTATTGTAGGACAACATAAATATCCCGCTAATTGGTGTATAATTAATAAGCGAATCGACATGTTTTTTGTATAATAAGAAATTAAAACTTTTATTTAAAAAAATCATTTTACCCATATTTAATTATGATGATGTTACACATTATGTACTTTGAAATCATATAGTTAGCAAATACAAGACAAAACCTCACAAAATTAACTTTCACATGAATTTGTAAACTAGTTACCTAATTTCAGCAGTTTCATATTGGACGTCATTTACTAACCATATTTGTTGTATGAGGCGAGCTTTACACAAAATATCGACCAGATAATATGCCCATACTGACTAAATATGAAGTTTACTATGTTTATTACTTTGTTTTGATTAATTACTATACAAATTGTATAAGTTTACCAACATACCTGAAGATATGTATTATTGATGAATATACGTGATATGATACGTATTGTAAACCTATTACAGAGTATTTTAAATTGTTCCATTACATTGGGCTACTTTTTAGATCTGCAGCGGCATTTTCTGGATCGAACCTTAACAATCGTAGGCATTGTCATTACAGTATTGGTTCTTATCCTCATCCTAACCCTTTCCTGGTACATTTCCTGGTAAGTCACTCCTATTCGTTCTTTTAATAAAAAAAAGTTGATGTTTCCAACATCAGCTTTTCAATCTAAACTTCTGAATATTTCTAAATGATTTTCTATGATCTGTGTATTCTATTCACAGGCTAGTTATAATAATTAACTTTTGATTAGTGGTCTGTTTATCTTGTATATTGTACTCTGTCAGACCTATATCTTTGGAAACCATTTTCTCTACTGTTGTCAGTTGCTAAATACAAAATATATTGAATTCCATAGCCTTCCTTTGCTCTGTCGTCTTGTACACCCATTTCCCAGGTGATGCTGCCTTTGATGAATGTTCGTATCTAGTTTTTTCATGACATCTGTTCTGAATAATTTCTGTCTTTTGATAATATCTTTAAAAGTTCATTATTTTGTTTCTTGTCATTTTTACAAAAAATTCATAGTTGTATTTATCTTCTTATCCATATTTTAGACAGTTTCACATTTTATTTTTGTTGTGTATATTATTTGTAGGTCATAAAGAGTACCTACATTCTAGATAAAAATGATTTTTTTAAAGTTTCTGTGTATTTTGAGTGCTGTTTTATCTGCTTTTTTTCTTGGTGCCCACTTTTTGTATCTGATCTAATTAAAGCTCATGAAAACTTAGATTTGTTTACATATTTGGTTTATTGATTTTTAAAGATTATGTTAATAAATCTGTCTTTACATGGATTATCATTATGTAGGTATTTGTTTGACATTCCATATTTTAGTAGGTACTTACACCATCCCATGTATAAGAACTCAAAAATCCTTTTGTGAGAGCAGTGTCTATAAGATTGGCCAAAAAGGCCCTAAAGATGTTTAGCACGCCCAAAACAAATTTTATTCCTTTTATATAAATGAAATTAAATATGGTTAGCTATGGTATTTAGGTTGGTAATATTATTAAGTAACTAGGTATTTCAGTACATGAATTAATTATTATTTTTTAGATTTTAAAGCTGACAAAGTCGAAAATATATAATTTAGCAAAACAAATTGTTATATGCTTAGGTACAATTAATATACCTCTAGTCTTCTCACTATTGTTAGCTGTAAAATCTTAAAAAATAACTCAATTCATGTACTGAAAACCTAGTTACATAAATAATATCTAATTCGAGCCATACTAACCTAAATACTAGCTAACCATATTTAATTTCATTTATTTAAAAAAAAGTTGGAATTTGTTTTGGGAGAGCGAACCACCTGAGGGCTTTTTTGGCCAATTTTGTTTCATTCATAAATTTAAAAAAAGTAGATAACTTTTAGTAGAAAATTTATATTTAGCTGATTAGAAAGCCATTCGCATTTTCTGTAAAAATGTTGCTCTAGAAAGTTCAAATTTTAAAATGTTTTTCACGAATCATACTTCGTATTCACTTAATGTTTGTTGCAAACAACATCCAATTTATTCTGGTTGATTGTACTAAATTTCACTTAACTTGGGGAAGTTTTGTTTTATACTACTAACACATATTACTCGTTTCTAGGCGGCTGCTATAGTGTACCAACAAAATTGAAACGATTTTTTATAGCCCCTTGGACACTTAGTGTATGTGCCAAATTTCATTGAAATTGGTTAAAGTTTAGGTTTCATTATCTGTGCCGAAGAAATAAATAAAAAAATAAACAATTTTTGAAAAATGGCTAACTTTGAGGATTAATAACTCGAAAACTACTAAAGCGATTGCTATGAAATTTGGACACGTTGTTAACATATCAAAGTTCAATCTATTGACCGAATTGGGTTGTTCTAGAATTTATAAAATTTAAAGTCACATGCACAAGTTCAAAATGTAGCCCATTTTCAGAAGTCCTATTAATACTCTGGTAAAGCAAACTGGCTTTTAGAACTGAAGGCTTATTGCTATAGACCTAGATATTAACCAACGATTCTTTTTTTATCGATTATTTATATGGTTTCGTTGAAACAGTCTTCTCTATACAGGGTGTTTAAAAAACCTTAATTTTTATATGTACCAATTCTTTTAATTTTTTGTTGTCTATGAAAAAATAGTTTGTTATTGATCTATGTGTAGAATATTTAAATGTAGAGACATATTTGTATATTTTAACTGTTTATTCATACATAGATTAATAACAAACTATTATTTCTTAGTCAGAATTTTTTAAAAGTAATGATGTGTATAAAAATTACTTTTTTAAACACCCTGTACACATATCTATTGTATTTGTTGTTTGATTTCTGTTGTTTTTTTGCTATTGTTTCTATGTAATATATTACATTCATTGTTGTGACTGGTTGGAGTTTTATTAGAAACCTGCTAGTCCGTGTCATAATACCTACTATAGTTTGCGGTGGCAAACACTACCGTCTCATTCAAGGTAGCTGGGTGATTTCGTTACACTGTTTTTGGTATCTTTGATGTAGTCCAGCCAGCATCTTCATCCGGGGTTCATCTATATGCAGACATCTTCTCGCTTCCTCTAATTGATTATGTGAACTCAGATTGGTTTCGCCTAAAAATGTTACAAAAGATTAACGGGTGGCTTAAAATGGATATATAAAATTAGTATAATAACAAAAACAATATTTTTGTTAAAAATGGATTGTTTGGATTGGCTTGATCATAAAATTGACTATTTATTAAGTGAAGGGTTGAATTCTTTCGTAGCCGAAGATTGGGTCATTTATATAAAACTTACTCTTGTCGTTTTGAGGATGAATACTTTGTGAGGTAAAGAAATCGATAAGAACTTAACTTATTTCCAAACTAACAAAACACGTTAATTATATCATTATTTTATTGATATACATTCGAATAGTTTTCTAAAGAGGTAGGAACGGTTTTATAAAATAATCCGTTATAATACATTATCTCGATTCTATTCATGCGTTTGACTTATGTCTTGCAGGCGACGAAGAAAAGATCTTGAAATATGGAAGAATAACAAAAAGAAGAATTTGCGGTATAAGGTAATGCTTACTACTTCTGAACTACATTGCCTTTTTTTAGTTTATTTGTATTAATCGATTAATGACTATTCAAATTATTGAGTTAATTGTTTGGTATGATAGCTTTTTGGTCTAATTTAAAGCTTTTAGATCCTTGAATTATTTAACATTATGAATATACAATATATTTTTAGATATTTAATTATTTGACCTTTTGTATAATATATTTATTTGTGTATTCACAATATACTTAATATTATGAGCTATACAGTGTGTATAATATAGACCTGTAATGACTAAGTAGAATTCTGGTGTATCGTGCACTGACTAAAACGCTTTAATAAAATTGTAAGTTGACTCGCGTTTTTAATTATGAATATTTCAAACATTTTTTTTACTACATGTAAGTTTAGAATGTTCTTTTTCGCAATTTTATAAAATATTTTATTTCTAAGTTCATTATTGTTATAAAATTTGTAAAAGAACTTTTGTTGAAATCAAGTTTAGGTAGATGACTTTGACACAAAGCATTTAATTTTAACATCTGGGAATAGAGGCTGTTAATAAATCTGTGATTATTGACTTATAAATGTTTTTTAAATTTAAGTATTTATAAAACTAAAGCTATGTCACTATCACAATCTAATCCGCTTTTTATGTAATCTATGTCTTATATTATAAAGTTGTATTAGGTTGCAGTTATAAAAGAATTATACCAAAGAATTATTTTCATAATATGATCTATACAATAAAAAAAAAGAGAAAATAAATATTTTGCTTATAAGTACACTGAACCCAGATGTTTTTTAGAACACAATTTGCCATTTTACTAATAATGCTTCTATTATAGCTGCTTTCTTCATGTCGTTAGTTACCCGGTTTGTCTAAATATAAACAATATGATAGATATCCGTATCATTATTCTCAACTGAAAACACATCACGCAATGCCAACTTACTGGAATGGTTTGGGAGAAATTTGCTGTCGATCGAAAGACTGAACACCAGAAACGAACGAGGAGAGTCTACTAAGATTTTGAAACTATTCATTCAACTTTGTGATTTAATTTTTCAATTTGTTTTTGCTTTTTAGTTTTACTTTGCATCTGTGTTCAGTAGGTACCTTAATCGAGCTAGCAATAATAGGAATGGGATATCTACCCAAATAAATAACTTTTAATACAAAATTTCATTAGATTTCTTTTTAAGTTAAGAATTCTAGCTATATTTATTTAAGTACATTTGGTTTCAATTTATAATACATTAATTAGGTTATTTATTTTATTATTTTGAAAATTTATATATATATATACAGGGTGAATTTTAAGTAACGCCCGATTTTTAATAATAAAAGATTTATAGAATAATTAAATTTTTATTAG
>JAUYWI010109095.1:0-11026 GCA_034780595.1 Parotoplana pacifica
GCCATATTTATATTTTTACACATCTTTTGGTTGGATTACATTCATTACTATGATGTTAGTGCTGTCGAAGGCTTGACTGATATTATTTCTTATTTTGAATGTTTTATTCTACATATTGCATACACATAGATACTCGCCATGGAGTCAGAACAGACGGTCGTGTTACTTTTCAAATTTGGTGTCCTCTTAAGGTCGTGTTTGATGGTGGAAATTAGGAAACATTTTGTGTTTAAAAAATCCTTTTATAACTTCTCAAGTACCAAATTCAAACAAATGAAATACAAATGTACATAACCAACAAATTAATTTTTACTAATCTATTGAAAATGTTCTTTAGTTCTACTTTAATATTTGTTGCTTTAACTTTTATGTTATCATTCGATTTCAACTGTTTTGCTTTTATATTTGCATTGTTTGAAATTAATAAATGATTTTTTTATATCCGAAAACACTTTCAAACTTTTTAAAAATAAAATTCTACACGTCGAAATTATCTCCTGCTATTTACTATTACTATCAACTGCTTTGACAACGTAAATGCCCTTTAATGAAAAAAATCAGGCTTTCCAACATATTTTCTGACTATCTTCTATTTTCACTTTTCTTATGTAAATTTATCGATTTTCCTTGCTTTTCTAAATATAGTAACATTTTATATTACTCAGGCTGTGATTATGCCTGGCTGATGAAGCCCAACAAGGGCGAAACAGCCATCACTTGCGAGTAGTATGAATAAGTAGTATATTTTTATCAACACATGTATATCTGCTTTTATATTGCTAATCTTAACACATAAAATCATACATGTCTAAATTATCTCCTGCTAGTTATACTAAATATACCTGCATCTAAAATATATAACAATGGATTAAACCGTACTATATTTATCATAAAAGTACATCATACCTTTTTATGTTATCTTTTATTTGAACAAGAAGTTGAGTGTAATAATTACTGCTATTTAATTTACCACAATTGGATTTCTATGGTTTGATTTATTAATTTGTCTGCGCAAATTGATATAGCCGATATTATATACCTACTGCCGAGTCACAGGATAGCACGAGTATGAGTTGAAAGTTGTTGCTTACTACCCAATTCATTTTTTTAGTTTTGCTTTTTTAATATATCGCCCGATGAAGGAGATAGCACTTGCTTGTATAAGTCATATGAGATGGGAGCTGCCTTTTCTCAATCGATAATAAGGAGATGGTTCGACCACCACCCCTCTGTCCGGCTTCCAGGGAAGAAGAAGAAGTACGAAAACCTTGAGTACAAGAGCAGAAACATTTGACTCAAGTTGCCCAGGTTATGATTTTTGTAAATTTTGTTGGCAGTCAAAAAGGCCACTTTGTATATTTTATGCTGACAAAAAGAAATATTGCTCTTGTGATTAGTTTCTGAAAATTACAACTTAATATAACAAACAACAGCAACATTTAAACAATTTATACATACAGTGTTTCTTAGCATAAAATTCTTTCCTCCCTTCCTTCTTTTTTTATTTTTTTCTTTCCTTCTTTCCCTTTTCTTTTTCCTCCCTTCTTCTTTCCTTTTTTCTACCCCCTCCCTCTTTTCCTTCTTTGGCCCTCCCTTTTTTCTCCCCTCCCTATTCCCCCCTCCCATCTTTTTTTATCCGCTCCCTTTTCCCCTTTCTTTCTACCACCACCTTCTCTTTCTATTCCCCTTTCCCCCTTTCTTCCTTGACCCCCTCCTCTATTTTTAATTTTGGGGGACAGACACGTCTCCCCTGTCCACCCCCTTGCTCAGGTATACCGTGTAACCGTATAAACAAAAATTAACTCCCAATTTGACCAAAATAAGAACGGACGGAAAACAGCACAAAATCTAAACCTCAAAATGTCATTCAATTAGAATTCAATAATATAGGCATTCTCACTTAGATTTAGTGGGGTAAAATGGTACCCCACATTTACTCATAGATGTTTTAAATCTTAAGATGTGCTACAATTAAATTCTTTGCCAAAAAATGCGGAAGGAAAAGTTTTAATCATCAATTAGGAGCTTTAACGCGTCACGATTGCATTGTATTGCTCTCCTAAGTTAATAAATTCAAGATCAGGATTTGCAAAAGATCAAGTGTTTGTTTTAGCTGGTGAATGGTGGTTGATATGGTAACAGAGCTGAGGAGGTTATAAGCAATCTCTCTTCATCTTCTAATTATTATTGACCTATATAATATCAGCAACTAATATGGGCATTCACAGTGAATGAAAGTTGAGAACATTTCAGTTTTAAGAAGCTATTATATACCTTTTGTATAGTTTCTCTTGTTACCTTCGCTAAATTAAATTAAACCTAATGAATTCTTTTATGATATTGTCATGTTTTCAAGGGTGGTACTTAGATCCTATGGCAGATATTTAGTGTTTTAGTGGCGTTTACTTGCTGATCGTGAACAATGACTGTACATATTAAAACGTCGATAATTTTATTTGAGCATAAAGACGCAAAGAAGCTTTAAAGATACATTAGTTTACATTAGAGAAGCTGGCGATTCTAATTAATGTTTTAGAATTACATAAAATGGTAAATAATGCGATTAACGGAGGTACCTTTATGTAGAAGGTTCAAACTTTTGGGAACAATGAATGACAAAATATTGGTTTGTAAAAACCTGACCACTAAGGATTATAATTTGCACTCTATAGCTGGTTCAGTAATAAAAATCAACAAGATACTTCTAAAATTAACTGTTTAGAAAAAAAATATTTCACAGAATTGTCTCTCTCGTAGTGATACTAAACCAATTTGAAGGCTATCAACAAATTACAATTTTGGAACTATGTACAAATATTATCGTCCTATAAAATGCTTGATTTTCACACAAAAAAGTTTTCAGTTAATCTTTCACTAGCAGATTAATCACACTTTCTACAACCGCACTTTGGTCTGGCTATACCTGGCTATCTGGCTATATCTGGCTATAAACAGTTTCTGTTATCCAATGTTTTAGACTTTTTATTAATGTGAAAAGAATAAATAACTCTCTTGAATAAATTGACGTCTTCTAGGCGTTATTTTGATAAAGAATTACACCCAACAGACATAGCCGCATTCGCATGAACCTCGGTAATATTTATTATTTATCATTTTAAATCGATATTTTAGCAAAAAACATGTACAGTAGCGATAACATTATGTATTTATTATATTAAAGCATCTCCATGTTTAATTATAAAGTAATTGAGAATCAAAATGGGGTGGCAGTCTGTTTTGGGTGTGTTCTTCGTGATTAACAAATTAGACAGAGAATATTTCTAGCAAAGAATATATTGATACTGAAATTGCTTTTATTTTTAAAAGTTTAAAATCTTTATCTTTCCCTAACTGTATCCTTAACATGGCTTTTGTTCGTGCCAAGAAAACTCATTTTCCCAGGTTATTCATACACTTGTTGTTCCTTCGCCTAGTTCTCATTCTAACAAATTACTTGCCCGGAAGACATCTTTTGCTATCTTTCGTCTCTGAAATCTTTAGTTGTTGCTAACCTTCCTAAATCTAAATTTTCTAGTGGTATTTACCAAATTAATAGTTCTAACTGTAATAAATCGTGAAACAGGTCGTGTTAAAGAGCATAAAGCTTCTATTCTTAATCGTAATCCCCACACTGAGCTCGCTGGTCATGCCATGGATGGAGACTGGTCATGCTATCGATTTTGCTGATACCTCTATTCTGTATAAATGTAGTGATCTGAAAATGAGGCGTGTTTTAGAATCTGCTTTTATTAAACGCAATCAAAACTCTCTGAACTTAAATAATCGTTTCTTCAATAATATGTACACCTCCCTTGCTAACAATATTATCCACTCTTTGAACATTCGTTAACATGAAGTAACTTTAGCTTAGTTAACTTTTCAGGAGTTATGAACTAAGAGGTTCGATAATAAGGTGATTTTTGTTTAATCCATTGACATCAACCTTACATCCATTAATATCAGCAAAAGCTACATATTTTGTAGCGTATCCTTTGATCACTTCGACAAAAATTTAAGCATCCTGTTAGATAAGAGATACCAATTCAACAGTGCTATTTTTTAAGTGACGATGATATGCTCATACGTGATGATATACTCATACGTGATGACGTATTCATACGTGATGATCAGCTTATACGTGATAATGTACTCATACGTGATGATGTACTCAGACGTGATGATCAGCTTATACGTGATAATGTACTCATATGTGATGATCAGCTTATACGTGATGACGTACTCATACGTGATGATCAGTTTATACGTGATGACGTACTCATACGTGATGATGTACTCATACGTGATGATGTACTCATACGTGATGATCAGCTTATACGTGATGATGTACTCATACGTGATGATCAGCTTATACGTGATGATGTACTCATACGTGATGATGTACTCATACGTGATGATGTACTCATACGTGATGATCAGCTTATACGTGATAATGTACTCATTCGTGATGATCAGCTTATACGTGATGATGTACTCATACGTGATGATGTATTTCTGGATGATGATTATGTATGTACTTATAAACATTACGGTGATTTGTTTATTCGTGACAGTTATGAACTTATACGTGATGATGATGAAACTCTACATACATGATGATGTATTTATCCTAATGATGATGCACATATACGTGATGAGGCTGTAATTCTACGTGATTATGCAATTCTAAGTGATGATTGTATACTTATACGTGATAATGAAGTGCCTATAACTGCAGATGATGAACATATGCTTGCTAATGATGCACATTATGTTGATGCACCTCTACGTGAAAATGGTCTATTCATACGTGAGTCCACACCCCTTTACTCAAGGTCCCAACGTTCACCCGTACAAATGCATAGTACCGGGTTCCAGGCCTCCAAAACTGGACATCTGACAGTGTCTAGAGGGTGGATAAAACCCCATTGCTGTGAGCTTAATGTACCTACTTGCGCATTTACATATAATCATTAATATCTAAAAAGTAAAGCTTTCAGATACAAATCCCACAGTGATTCACATTTTTATGGCTGTTTTATATTTACATTTAAAAAAGTATTGATGTTCTGTATACCAATATGCATTTATGAAAGAAAGGGCCGGATGTTGTGTATCTGCTCTGAAAATGTGAACGTCATACAGCAACATCTAAATCCACTTGCTTCAATTTAGTTCATGGGACCAGATTGTAGCAACATCATTTCAAAAACATAAACTCGTCAGAAGGTTTTAGGGCAATAAGGATTCGAAAAAATGTCATTCATTTTATATCTATTGCTGATATGTTTATGCACCACAACACTTACTGCTTGAGACTTTTTGATGATTTTCAGATCCTGTAGCTCTGTAACCTGGTGCCATGCATTAACATTGAGCTGCTGGAGTCAGATGTTGGTGTACGGAACTTCAAATCTTCAGTCCCTTTCTTTTATAAATGCATATAGAATATCAATAGTTTTCCGTTAAATAAAAAGATAAACACTTTTGAGCTATAAATAACCTATGACGTCATCAGGGAGCCACTCATTGGGTAACTAATATGTGTGTGTTTTATTTGTGTATCTAATGGCAACATGGACTGAAATCTTTACTTTTTTAGATATTGATGATTATAAAAATGCAATTATGTACATTCAGCTCAAGGAACTGGGGTGTTTTAGGAGCCCTGGTGGCTTTATCCACCCACTACCTCCACACTGCCAGACCTGGAACCAAGTGCCATACATTGATGTGGGTGAACACTGTAACCTGTTTCCTTCTGTGTAAAGGGGTGCGGGCGGACGGCCTAATTACGGCGTAGTTACAGCAGAACGTACAGAGTCCATCAACTGACCTGTAGATAGGGTGGAATAGGATCAGATCGGAGCTATTGGCACCGACCAATGAGAAGTTGCCACCTTCGTCATTCACAATGTCCCCGGCCTGAATAAACTTGGGACCTTCCCGAGGACTGCAAGCTGAGGACTTCTTCTGGAACAGACAGATACCACGGATATTTGAATAAGCAGTTCTATATCTGCTGTAAAAACTGAACCATGAAAATATTTGACTGAGAATATTTTAATGATCTTTTTTATTATATTTACTACTTGAATATATTCAAGTAGTAGAATTTGATAAATAATAAGATATAAAACAGGCAAAAGGTTAAAAAATAATAAATTTTTGACAGCCATTAATAAACCGTGTATGCTGCTTCCAGTAAAATTTGAAATATCAAAAGGTCTACATCTGCCTAATAAAGATTAGGTTAAACACATCAGACTTCTGATCAGTCTAACATTGCTCTATGTCTTTAAAACATCCATTTTCGTATTGTTATTTCCGTAAACTACACATTTTCTATTCAAATTTAAGATGTACTTTTAAAAATATCTAGAGAAATTTATTTTATTAAATATCTTCATCCATCATCGATTATAATCATTTTTAACCAATGAAATCCTTTTTTTTCTTGATTTTTTGGGATTTCAGCACCTACATACTACAGGCTAAGTTGAAATATGCTAATTATTCATTAATTTGCTTATTTGCGTTTTAACATTTCTCTCTATTTAAATATGTCGTTTAGTTAGCATTCTATCATAGCCTATCCTGCTCAACTGATTATGTAGATATATAACACTATGTCAAATATCTTATACTTAATATTTTGTATATAAAAGTCACATTAGGTATTCCACACAGTAGAATGGGTTTTGATAATATGCTAACTAAATTTTTCATCTTTTAATAAACACCAAATCGAACTTTGGGACTATTTTAGAAACAAAAAATCAAGTTTGCCAAAGAACACGCCATTGCTAGTGGCGGATACACTGTTTGGTAAATCAATGTCATTGAGAACAGCAACACCGGTGAAGGTGTAACAATATTCCTCGGAGAGTATAGGGTCACTTTTTATACCTACTGATTTCCAATAAAATTTGGACGTCATTGTAGTTTTGAGCTTTGGAACAACATCACCAGGCATTGATCAAACATGGACTTAAATCATAAAAGTATATATACACACACACTTATTTGTTTGAATGAAACACAAGATGGAAAATCTAAGAAAATGGATCTGTTTGTGAATGGAAGAAATAGAGGAAATTAATGTCAGAAATAATTATTTACAGAAAAAGTAATACAAAACCAAATTGATAGAGGAAATGGAAAGTTAATCGGGAAATAGAGACGACAGATTCCAAAGAAGCTTACATATAGTTGGGAATAGTAGAAATGAATTTAAGAGAAAGTAAATTGAGTAATAGAGGAATGGGTTTCTAGAGAAAATAATAAAGAACAAATTGATAGAGGAATAGATTCCAAAGACAGCTAATCAGACATAGTCTGGTAAATAAACGTACTCCATTGGGTTTGAATCGCAATTGAACAAATACGCCATCGATATTAATAGTAATAACAACTTTTCTTTTCTTCACCGATTTACCGCGAAATTCGAACTGAAATAAGAAAAAAGTAGATCAACAATTAAAAGATGTTGTAAGTGTTAAAAAAATACTTTTTTCTCACTGCTTGTTTTTTTATTAAATTATAACTTGAAGCTTGTAATTATTGCAGAAAATATGATAGGCATTAATTTTGAATTTGATTTTTTGATAATTGTTCTTGCACAAAACTTAAATCCAAGAAGCAACATGCAATGTAAAAAACCTGTCTATCGATTACTAGATTTACTTCAATTGCTTGTTTATAGACTTTGTTATAATATATTAATTACCATTTACCATTTATCCCACCAAAAAGTTCCTTGTAAAAACATGGGGAATCATTAAATAAATGCTCAACAATGCTTTCTGTCATATACCGATAATTTCTTGCATAGTTTATACTGCGGTCAAATTGACCCCATTTCCGGAGATAAAGGGTTAAACCATTGCATCGCAACAGAAAAAAGCTAAGAGTGACAATGATGTATCATTTAAAGAATATTTATTTTTTTCTCAATCGTAATTCATTTAAATAGAAGAGTCATCATTGAAAAATCACTTATGAATGTATGTAGTTCTTTAACTCTTATCCATACCTTATCCAAACGCAGTCAAGTACAAAGAGGAGAAAAATTACCCCACCCCAAAACACAAATGAATTCTAATTACTTATAGAACTTTGTGTATTGTTAGAAAAATATCCACCGATGATTTCACTAATTTTCCTAACATAAATGCATAATTTAATTTAAACGTTAAACAAAAACTAACAAAACATAGTTATTGAAACAATTAACTGAATTTATTATTATTTTTCTCTAAATTTTTTAACCAATTATTGAACAAAAGTTAATACAACCTTACAATAGATGACGTCAGAATTAAAAAAAAGTATATGGGGTGATGATGATGATGACGTCATGCTCATTGCTCAGCTTCGGCCGATCCCTTTAAAATGATCCGCCAAGCTTTGCGATCCTTTGTTGTAGAGTTGACTAAATCCATACTCAGTCCAGACCATTTTCTGATGTTATCAAGATGCTGGGTGGTCTTTGGTCTACCTCTTCGACGTCTGCCTTCCAGTTTGCCTTGCAGAGTTGCACTTGTGAGGTTGCATTCCCCTCCTCTACATTGGTGTCCATAGAAGGAGAGTTTCCTTTGTCGAATGTGTCTTAACAGAAGGGGGGAGGGTGTTCTTAGCTCTTCAAAGATGCTCGCATTTGTCCTGTGCTCTTTGTAGCTCATTCACAGAAGCCTTCTCCAAATCCACATCTCTGCTGCATTGATAAGCCTTTCCTCGGCCAGGTTTAAGGTCAATCCTTCTGCAACCACAGAAGATGATTGACCAGATCGGGGCTCTCACCAGCCTCACTTTTAACCGAGTTATATGGGGTGGAGGCACAAAAAGCTAAAATAATATGGGTCCACCTAATTCAAATATTTTAAAAGTCTTACTGCAATCAAAAATGTAATGATAAATTTTCATGGTTTGTGAATAATTGTCGAGAGAAGTAGTGGGAGGCAAATCACCACCCCCCCCCCTCCACAAAATAGTGAATTTGCAAAGCAGCCTATGGTTGGTTGGTTCAGAGAGGGTTATCAAGTGCGGACATTGTATTGATGCAGTTGCTACCCACTTTTATTATAGACAATAAAATAAACAAAGTTTGTAGCTTGGTTGGCAGATTTTGTTTTTGTATCCCGTCGTTCTATTGAAAGGGTAATTGATTCGAACGTCATCCGAGGAGGTAGATAGATAGCCAAAACATTTTAGGTAGCGCTGTATGTAAATATGTTAGATGCTACAAATTTATATCTATTTGGAAACAGAGTGGATGTAATTAACGAAGTAGTTTCCTGATTCATTAGCTAATTAAAATCAAGATAAACATTTTTCTGACAATGAGGAAGTATTCAAACTGATTTCGAAAACATGTAATAAAAAAAAAGCATCCACTAGATACGGAATATCGTCAAACAAACAAATAAACAACTTCCTTTAGCTAATATACAAAAATATGCACTAATTTAATAAAAAGTCAATTAACAATTAATTAAACATATTTTTTTTTAAATTGTACATAACTCCATAACCCGAGCGCAATTTCTTGTCCAACAAATGTATCGTTTTCAAGACATTTTTAATGCCAGTATCTACATTTAATTGAATCACTACCTCGGCTATCATTAGCGAGTAGTATGAATAAGTAGCATATTTTATCAAAGTATTCCTGTTTTTTTAAATATTGCTCTTAACACTGAACTACCTACATTTAATTCCATCACATACTGAAAGTAGGGGTTTTCTGTCATACATGAGAATAGGATTCGTTTTAGATAAAACAATTTTTATGGATATTTTTCTTTATAATTATCAAAACATGCAAATATGAGTTGTTCGAAAACAATCTGTAGAATTATTACAGACATAAATACGGCAAAACAAAATTTTACCAAATAATCATCTGTATGGATAGGTAGAAAGCGACAATACTTGAATTCTAAAATAATAATAATTGTTCTGGTAAAGTTTTAAAACTGTTTTGTTCCGCATTACGGCACATTGACATTTTAACCTGTGCACTGCACAGAGAATTCCTACTCTACGATAAAATTATAAAGTCTCAAGGTATATCGAACAAATTGAAACAATCGAAATTAATGTTGTTTGAAAATAAGAAGCCTTATCAAGAATTTAAAAAAGCTTTTATTTTAAAATTAAGTTACAAATTAATTAGTAAGAATACCCAGAATAAATTTGGTTAAACAATTGACAATTGATTTAGGAGATTGAGAGACTAAAAATTATTGAAATGACATTTGCTCTCTATGAACTAACATTGATGTAATTATGTTAGTTAATAGAAACAAACTGGAGTAATACGACATCAAAAAGGCAATTAATATGTAAATAAAGTCGCACGAAGAGGGCTAGACATTCTAAAGACTTTCTTTCCCATTAATAAACTCGAACAAGGCTGACCATTATTGCCTGGGGACTCACTCGTATTTTTCTCATGGCAGCAACAATCTCAAGTCTTGTCTGTGGCCTGGACACTTGCATGGATCCAATGTACTGTGAAATTTAAAAAAATATAAATTTGTTTATCAAAACATCAAGAATTATGTCGGTATTAAATGGTAGCTATGCAAAATATTTAAAATCTCCCAAAATAGTCTATCATTTAGTGCTTTTAAACTGAAATGTCTTGTTTTTTTAAAAGGTTCTAAGGCCAAACACCCAAATCCCATTTTCTACTGTTATACTACTTACAAATAATATAAAATAAATAATCATAATTTTAATATTTTCTTTTTGATTTTATTAGCTAACCCTGCTACGGTAAACATAAAATATTAATTAAACTAACATTTTAATTTGTCTCGGTTCGAGACCCGGTCGTGACTCACTTTAGGTTACTTTGTGGACAGGTTCCAGAAAGTGAGTAATGGTGGTAGCAGTCACTATTGATGTCTTATTTCCCACACATAAATCAAATGGCCCACTTAAATGGCCACCACATAATTGAGTGATTTGTTTAACATTAATAATGTATATGGTATGGGTGGAGATTCTTTTTTCACTGGAG